>QARZ01040213.1:0-12388 GCA_013407115.1 Glycine latifolia | reverse complement strand
AAAAACAGATTAAAGAGCATCAATCCAATTCACCAAACCAAGCTATTCGAATCATCATCATTCTCATAAATTTATCCTATTGTGAAAGTTCATTCAATTTCATTCGAAGCAGTTCAATCGAATTAACCCCTAAATTAATTGAAACCACAACCCTAATTGAAATATCATCCAATTAATCTGTGATTTATATTCAAAATTAGGAAATGAATCCATAACCGAATCCGCTTTCAATCCTAAACACATTCATAATCATGAAAATAGAATAGCAATTGAATAAGAAAGTGAACATTCACACAAAATTCGAAATACTAAACCAGGACTCAAATTCTTCTCTTGCTTGGGTTGGATCCTTGGATTGATTGATTATTTAGCCTTCCATGATCATCATCAATGAAAGCTCCATGAAATAAGTGCATAAAAATGGAAGAAGGGAAAATGAAAATGAAGAACAGTGAAGAACAAGAAAGAATAGTTGAGAGAAAATAAGAGAAAGGGTTTTGATTCTAAAAACTTAAAAAGAGAAATGTAAAACTGTTTTTGCAAAATGAAAATGTCAAATAATAATTCCTCCTAATGTCACTAATATATAGTGACTAAGTCTGAAGAAAAGAATGGGCCATGAACAACCCATCAATTTTAATTATTTATGCTATTTACACTAATAAAAGTCCAACTCGCAGCCCAAAATACAAATGCAGTAGTTCTGACTTCAAAGCCTAAAATGACCCTCCAAATGGCAGAATTGGCCTCAGTTTATTTCTGGAAAACTTATAGATCTTTTCGTTATCTTTCCAAGGACTACAAGAACACTCAATTCGGAGTTTTGTAGAGCTCTGTAGCTCTTGTACAAGGCAGATACATCAAGTGAGCATAAAATCCGAAAATACGCAACAATTAGCAATTAAGCCCACTAACTTGCCAAAGACAAAAACTGAATTAGAATGGGAAAATAAAATTCCAAGAGAAGTCAAATAAGCTAAGAATGATAGAAAAATATTTAACTAAAGGCACTTCATCAATCCACTCAAATTCCCGTACGCTGGAAAATCATTAATGGTACAAAATAGCATTGCACGCAACTTAAATGTCTCCTTATGATACCCATCAAACATGACAACCCCATCATCCCACAAGTTTGCCAAGTCTTCAATCAAGGGACTAAGGTACACATCAATGTCATTTCCTGGCTGTCTTGGGCTTGATATCATCATAGACAACATCATGTATTTTTGCTTCATGCACAACCAAGGAGGCAGGTTGTAAATGACTAGCAAAACAGGCCACGAACTGTGCTGTGAAATTCTAAGATTTCTTGGGTCTTCGCCGAATTCAGGATACAAACGGTCAATCTTCTTCCACTGGGAGGAATCTGTCGGATGGCGGAGCATTCCATCATAGTTTCTCCCATCTGCATGCCATGTAAGGTCTTTTGCGTCATCTTTATTAGCAAACAGATGCTTAAACCTTGGAATAATCGGAAGATACCACAACACCTTCGTGGAAGGGGGGGGGGAAGGGGCTTTCCTTGGGCTTTCATCAATGTTACAGTCATCATCAACCTTCACTTTGTACTGTGATACCCCACACCTGGGGCATTTATGCATTTCTTGGAATTCATTTCTGTACAATATGCAATCATTAGGACAAGCATGAATTTTCTGATACTCTATACCCATCAGACAAAGAATTTTCTTCACTTGATAGTAACTTCTTGGCAATGTGTTTTCATCTAGAAGCATGTCCTGAACTACCTCAAGCAGTGAACTGAAGCTTTTGTCACTCCACCCATATCTGGCCTTGACATTAACTAGATTTAACACCACTGACAACAGTGTCAATGACTCTTTGCACCCCAGATACAATGGCTTCTTCGAATCACTTTCCAATGTATCATACATAGGGGCATGTGCTTGCTGAAAAGATTCATGTCCCAGATCATGAATCATATCCTCTAATCTATCTCCGATGTCAACATCAATCGGTTCAATTTGCGACCCCCTCCACATGTCTGTCAATTCACCATGCCATATCCATGTGGTATAATTCTTCTTAATCCCATCACACAGAAGATGCTTCTATATGTCATCCAGCGCTTGGTGTCTCCCATTCAAACAATTGATACAGGGACAGAAATATTTTCCATCCCCATCCAGTCGACTTCTTTCAGAGGCAAATTGCAAGAAATGTTCAACACCTTACTCATACTCAACCGTGATGCAACTTGTATTCATGTAACTTCGATCCATCTAATTAATAACTCTGTGATACTCACAAAGTTATTCAATGCATGAAAACCCCACTTTTTTCATTATCCCATTCAGGAAGACTTTTGTTAATAATATATTCATATGTATAGGTTGAGTTTCTTATCTTAAATTTGACGAAATTTTGGCAACATTTCGCTTTGGTCTCCAAGTACACGACATGAAAGCGGTGACATGAGTTCCACCACAGTCAAGTATGCACCCGGAGAACAAAGGGAAATGCATTGTACCGAAATTTCATCATATTTAAGAAAAGAATCACAACCTATACATATGAATAGACTAAAAAAATGAGTCTTCCCAAACTGTCCAAACGGACAATTCAAGAATCAATACAACGATTAATCCAAACTGTCCGGAAGAATCACTGTAATTAATCTCAAACGGGAAACTAAGGTTCACTCATAATGAACATTAATTGTATATATAAAGCACTAGTAATTAATCACATAAAACAAGTTACAAAACCACCAAATACAAAGTCAATGGAAGGTACTAACCTTGTGGGAGCCGCCAGAAGTTGCGAGTAAGAGAACCACCTCTGAGAATGACACCAACAGTGGAAGCACCGTGAGAGTGACCTAAGTTAGGTCTAGATCAGCTTAAAATAGAAAAATGCCCATATCAGCTTCAAAGAACACCTAAATTACTTTGTCAAACAGAAATAAACTATAATTCTTGACCCATAGCAAAATTCTTTACACAGATCGAACTTATCTGTGCCCATAATGCACTGTACTATGATATGTTATGATAACCAAGCAGTAAACCTCAGTCAACAAGTTCTTTAGCCACTATTCTTTCAAATATCATGCTTTTAAGCTAACCAATCATATGATTATGTTGGTGGTTAGCATTGGGTTCTTATGTGCATTTATGTCCTTTGCATTTAATGTATAATAATGAGTAATGCTTCTTGTTCCCTCGCAATAATCATAACCGATTGATTTCATTCATCAGTCCCTACCATGCATCTCTAGTCTCTATTAGACACTTACCAGCTACATACAACCATATCAACTTCTCAAAAGTAAAGGTCTAATTAGATGAGATAGGATAAGTTAGCTATATGGCCTACTAGTTAACTAAACAAAAAGGCTCAAGGAATCTCCAACATAAGTTAGCTATGTGGCCTACTTGTATATATGAGGTCCAAAGTTTATCAAAATATTCAATATACAAACAACTTTTAAATACTGCACAAATAATTGCAATTGTAGTTTATAAATGGTAATTTTAACACCCTTAATGGTAGTTGTTGTTCTTGATTCTATTGGTGCATTATGATGCATGAGAGAGAAAGACAAGGATCAAAATCAAATAGACAAGTTTCTAGAAGTGTTGGAGGAGGGGTTGAAATAATATTTAATCGAAAAACATTGCTTAAGAAAAATGTCAAACACTTTATTTTATCAATTTCAGATGCTCTAATACTTCAAACCATGATCTGCTCGGTTTTCTTGCATAATGTTTACAAGCTATGTATAGTGATGTAAATAGTTTTCTCATAAATTTCACATTGCATGCCTTTCACTTTCCATTTCAAACAAGAACCATATCTCATTCACCTTATTCGGATATTCAAAAGGGTCATTGTATTGTGCCACAATGTAAACAGAAGCATACCAGCTTTGTGGCTTTTGTCAATGGCACTAAACCATTTTGTGCCTTCAATACTAGCTCGCAACACAGTGGCTTCCACCCCAACATTTGAATCGTTTACGTGTCCACCAAACTAAGGAACATTTAATTGTGTTTAAAATATCCCTAGAACGAATCAACTAAGGTAGCTAAATAGTGAATACACAGAGCATATTCAGTCTTCTACTATGCCAACACAATGTCTCACAGTTTGCATAGAATCATAGGTGTTTGCATACATTCACAGTCACATTCATGCTACAGAGAATCACAAAACAACTCAAAAAACTACTCATGCTACAGAGAATCACAAAACAGGTCAAAAAACTCAATCTATAGAGAATGACAAATTTACCCTAGCTACTCATGCTGGCTTATAACAAATTAGAAGAGAATAGAAAAGGTTTAAGCTCCCTTACATAGAAACAGGTCTTCTTGATTGAAGATGGTGAGCCTTTGATCCCTTAGGTCATGGTTTTGCTTGCAGAAGTAACTTTCATGGTTTCGTGAAAGAATAGTTTGCCAGAGTAACAAATACATCAATAACGAAAATAAAATATAAAACAAAAATCATTGTTTAAGTTGCCAAACATATATATCTGGAGCGAGAATGACAGAGCAATAATGCAGAGAGGAACGAAGGCCGAGACAGCGACAATGGAACGATAGCCACACTAGAGCTTTTTAACCGCCGCGAGACTGAGAGTGAGAGAGCGAGAGTGAAGAGAGGAACGATAGTTAGAGAGCGAGAGCGAGAGCGACAGTGATGAGGAAAGTAATGGGCGCCAGAAAAATATCATATAAAAATTAAACAACATCGGTTCTCCAAACAAAATTGATGTTATTGACATAAACTCAACATCGGTTTTCTTCAGTTTTTAAAAAAACCAATGTTAAAAGAGTTCGTTAACATTGGTTTTTGGCGGTTTTATGAAAACCAATGTTAACATAAGTTCGTTAACATCGGTTTTTAGCGGTTTTTATGAAAGCTGATGTTAACATCACTTCGTTAACATCGGTTTTTCTAAAAATTGATGTTAACGAACTCATTTATCTACAAAAATGCCACCACATTTTTGTTTACATCAGTTTTCAGCAAAAATCGATGTTAACATAGTGATGTTAAAACTAGTTCTTTTAGTAGTGTAATATTTAACATGATGCATGCTCCTGACTCAACTCTTAGCATGCAATGTGGTACCATCCTGGAAATAGTCCATCCCTGTGGTCTCGATGATGCAGTAACTTGACAAGGTCACTCTGTCATGCACAGGTCGCTCCCCTCCGGTAGTGATCAGCATCCGGGTGTCAGAAGGAGTACCCAACAGACGTGGCCCCCAGTAGCCCGGTACCCTACAGTAAATCATCCTATTTCCATCATGCAAATGTCGTATGTCCCATGGGCACCATCAATGCATGACCCAGTCAGGAACAACTCGTCCTAGATAGGTTAATACGTCATGCAGCCCCCATGTACATACCATCAAAATCACGGGCTGCCCCAACATGGGTGCATCGAAGCACTGACCGTTGTCTTTGCAAGGTTAACTACCCGGTCCCGGCATCTCACATGTCTATACATAGCCTACCACCACGGCACCATCAATGTATGACCCAATCAAGAATAACTCGTCTTGGATAGGATACTTGTCATACACCCCTGTGGGTATCTATGTATATCCACCCATATTCAGATAACCATGGGCACCATTAATGCATGGCCCGGCCCGGGAACAACTCGTCCTGGCTAGGATACTGCCATGCACCCCCCATGGTATCAATGCATATCTACTCGCACTCGATACCTATAGGCACCATCAATGTATGACCCAGTCAGGAACAACTCGTCCTGGATAGGATACTCGTCATACACCCCTATGGTATCGATGCATACATCATTATCTCAAGCTATCTCATAGGCTGATCTTAATTATTATCAACACAATCACATACGTTTCTTACACGTCATTCACAACACCACAAACGAGTGAGTCAGTGTGAAGTATTAGGTGTCCAGGTTGGCACTTAGATATAACAACTTTTGAGGTAAGAATCTGAACAAGGTCAAACGAGGGCGAACAAGATCGGTCAAGGTCGGTAAAGGGCAGTCAAAGGGGGTAAAGGTTGGAAAAGGGAAGACAAAGGTGGAAAAAGGCGAACAAGGTCAAAAGAGGTCGGTCGAGGTCAAACAACGTTGGTCAAGGGCGGTCAAAGGGGTCCTTGGGTTTCTATAAAATACCAAAGAATGGACTCAGCACTATGCAATCGATTACATAAGGCGCTGTAATTGATTATAACAGATAGCGCATGCAAGACTGGGGTTTGTATTAGTATTAGCAACCTACACAAGGTTGTCCAGGTTACGCAAGCCGAGTAAGGGAATCTCGATAGCTTCTCAAAGGAGAGATACGAGTTCTACAGAGTAAGGGAACCCGGTAGTTCACTACGAAAAGGTAAGAGCTCTATCGAGTAAGGGAACCTGGTAATTCACAAAGAAATGGCTTGAACTTAGCTATTCAAAAGAGAATAGCCCATCCTGGCTGAGAAAACTGGTAGCTCTAAGGAGATGAGCTTAACAACTCTAAAGAAACGACCCCGGATAGAGAATCTAGTCGTTCTAGAGAAGGGACATAAGCTCAACCAAGTAGAGGACCCGGTGGCTCTTTTCCTGAGAAGGAAAGAGTTCATCCGGATTAGGGAACCTGATGAATCTTTTCCTGAGAAGGCTCGAGCTCATCCGGATTAGAGAACCCGGTAGCTCTCTCTCTCGAATTAACTCAAGCTCAACAGCTCCAAAGTACCACCCTGGGTAAAGAACTCGGTATATCTAAAGAAAAGGAAGTGAGCCCTAGCAGCTCTAAGGAAACAACCCCGGGTAAGGAACCTGGTATATAGACATCTGCCAACAAGGACTAAGAGTCACGTCCTGCATGCACACATGCATGCTACTTAAACAGCTCAGCTCGACATACCCATCTCGGTACCCGGCACCTCCGCGAACACTACTACAAAGTGTCTTGGGAATTTTCAGTATCAAAATGCCAACTTCACACACATGCACGGGGAGTTCTTACAGCATCAACTCCCCTATAAGAACATCATCAAGCATCAACACAAGACAGCAACCAACAAACATAAAGCATATCACATCCCATTCATTAAAAGGCATAGCTTTTCTAGAAAACAATACACACCAGGGACATGCAGTAATCATCATGATTGGACTCCCTGGCCCCCAACCATGGTATCTAAAGTTGTTATCAAACATAATAAACTCCCCTTACCTTATCAGGAGTTCGTTCTACAACTACACGATGGGTTGTCCTAAACTTCTGCTCGTGCCACGAGGTCCTTCTCGATGTCGAGATTCCGTGATGGTTCTCACGAGTTGAAGGTAACACAGAGGGGTCGAGAACGAGAGGTTTTTTGGGTAAGTTTAGAGAGAGAACAGAGAGAAAACGCAAAGGTTGAAGAAAGGAAGAGCACGCTTCTGCTGCGCTAGCCTGTTGCTTATAAACACAGCTGACAAGACATCTCCTTTTGCGTGCATGCATAACAACCTCAGCCAACAAAGTTGACTTTACACCCACCAAATGCGTAACCCAAGGCAAAAAGCACTCAAACAGCAAATAATACAATAAATCAATCAACATAACAGACACATAAAACATCCAGCTTAGCAACTTGAAATTCCAGGGCGTTACAGAGAGACCAAGGAGGAGGCTCGGCCATGTTGATGATCTCGAACGAGTTTAATGAATTTTTTTATCCGAGGCTTGAAGATGCTTTGGATGGAAAAACGGAAGGCACCATGATCATCCACCGTGTGTTTGAATTTCGAAAATGCATGATTTATATTTTTTGATTTTCAAATTTTGAATTTCAAAGTTTGAATTTGAAAATTAAAATTTTGAATTTTGAAATCGCAACTAGTATGCATGATTATTATTAGACGTAATTACTCTACGACTAGTATACATGATAAAACAAGCCGTTTAAAATGAACTATGTGATAGTTAGTTTGTATGTCTAATTATGCATGCAAGATAAAATAAATAATTAAAGATGAGACCGAAAATGAACCCTAAAATAAAATTATCTAGCATGCTTTGATTGCCTCCCATCGTCAATGGCACTCAAATCCCTTCTACATGGTAGTGCTCTCTAGCTCAGCTAAGACCTATCATTTAGTTGGGTGTCGGTGTTATTCGAAGTGTACGACACTTAGGATGATGGTTTGTGCTAGAATAGGTGTATAGGTTTCAGGCTCAGTCGGGTCTATACATCTAGGGCAATGTGGCCAGGTTGTTACATAGTGATGTGACACTAAGTGACAAAGAGTTGTCAACCTAATGATCTAAGAGAAAATATAGAGATGTTGTTGATAAAATCAACCCACTAGATAAGTTAGTTTTGCAGGCTCAACCAGAGACTAATGAACCTAGTCGTTCTCGTAGCCCACTACGGATATCCTTATGAAGGATAACCCTAAATCAATCACCGACGGTAATTGATTTTAGAGAAAAATAGTGGGAGGGCCATATACGTTTGAAAGTCTCCGTATTTGGTTAATCAATATCGTGAAATACTTATGTATGTTTATTTTATTTTCAGCATTTGAGTTATGGTCAGAAATTTTAATTTATGCTCAATTCTGGATGCTAACAAGTTAACTGGTCCAAACTTCATGGATTGGTATCGAAATGTAAAAATAGTTTTACGTTCTGAAAAGATAGCGTATGTTCTGGATTCTCCTATTCCTATTGCCCCTGCTCAAGGGAAAGATGGGTATGCCGAGTATGACTGGGAAGCCCATAAATAGCACCTAGCGGACAATGAGCAGGAAGTATGCATATTGCTTGCATCTATGTCTGCTGAGCTTCAGCATCAGCATGAGCATATGGATGCTCCCTCCATTATCTTGCATTTGCAAGAGCTTTATAGTAAACAAGGGAGGGTGAGCGTTTTGAAAAATCCAAGGAACTGTTTGGCTGCAAGATGGTTGAGGGCACTGCAGTTGGACCGCACGTCCTCAAGATGATTAGGCTTATTGAGAAACTTGGTTCTCTAGGTCTTATCATGGACCATGAGCTAAGTGTTGACTTAGTCTTGGAGTCCTTGCCATCTTCATTTAATGGATTTATGGTCAACTACCATATGAATAAGGTGGAGACAACACTCCCAGAGTTGTTGAGTCTCCTGACCACTACTGAGGGTGTTGTTAAAAGGAACTGGACCCAAGCCTTTATGATTGGCGGGCCTAATAAGGCTAAGGGTAAGGGAAAATCTTTAGAGACAAACAAGCTCAAGCCCAAGGGCAAGCCCAAAAAGAAGAAGGGAAAAGGCAAGGGTAAAGGAAAGGAGAAGTCTAAGGACAAGTGATGGAGGTCCAAAACAAGCCAAAGGTCTAGAAGGAGAGCTTGAAGCACTTCCTTTGGTGAGCTTTAAAGGACCAATGACAAGAGCTAGGACTCAAGCACTTGAGGACCACATCCAAGCTAACTTGGACAAGCATGAAGAGGCACACCAACTCAAGGACAACAAGGGCTGGATTTTGTATTCTAAAGTTGAATTTAATTCAATAAATTCCAGCATTTGTTAGTGGCAAAATTAGTTGTAATAAAAAGGCTTTAAGTGCATTAGTGTAAAGCTTTGTAACTGCACTTGTGTGTAAATTGTGTAGCACCTTTGTAAGCTTGTTGGCTGCACCTTAAGGCTTAAAATGCTGCACTTAGAAGCTAAAATACTGCACCTTTAGGCATGTTGGTTCAGCCAAGAAGTCACTTAGGATGAAGCTTGCAATTCGAGTTTCATTAGCTTGCATTTAGGCTTCATTTAGTTTACATTTCAAGCTTCATTTGCATGATCATTTGCCTTGCATTTGAGTGTAATTTCGTGGGCTATATAAGCTGCCCAAAACCTGAATGCAAATACTTTTGATGTCATTTTTACAAATTCTGAAATTTGTGTAGAGAGTTTTTCTCTTGTTCTTGTGCAAGAATCTCTTGTTTCTTATCAATGGCTTCAAGCTATTGTGCCGATTCTTCCTAGGCTTATTGGAAAGCTTTTCCATGGTGCCATCCACCTTCATCCCTTACCTGCTTCCACCTTCCATAGCTGAAATTAAAAACTCCTAAACAGCCAAGGTTCCCACGTGAAAGTGCTGCAGTTTTTGTTCTTAAGAAAAGCTTGAAGTTTGGGTTTCAATGCAAGGAAGATTTAGGAAAACTTAATGGTTGTGGGTGCATCCATACATCAACAATGCTAATGTTGTATGTTTCCATTGTCAAAAGGAAGGACATTGGAAGAGGAACTGTCCATTGTACCTTGCAAGCCTTAAGGAAAGGAAGCAAGGTGACGCTTCTAACACTGGTATGTTCGTTATAGAAATAACATTTTCAAGTGTTGATTCAGCTTCATGGGTATTGGATACTGGCTGTGGTTCTCATATTTGCAATTTGTTGCAGGTACTAAAGAATCCTAGGAAGCTGGGGAAGAATGAGGTCAATCTCTGCGTCGGGAATGGAGTAAGAGTTGCTGCACTAGCTATTGGGGATGTGGATCTTATGTTGTCTACTGGCCTTTCTTTACATTTGAATAATTGTTTCTATGTTTCGTCTATTTTCTGAAACATTATTTCTATTTCTAGTTTGGAACAATCTGGTTTTCACTTTATAATAAAGGATGGCAAGTTTTCCATCATTATGAATGATCTTGTTTATGCTTGCGCATCTAGGGTGAATGGATTGTATGTTTTGGAATTAGATTCGAATGGTGACATTCTTATTATTCAAGCTAAGAAGCCAAGATTAGGTAATCGATCCTATCTTTGGCATTGTAGGTTGGGACACATTAATGAGACATAACTATCTAGACTCCATCATGATGGTTATCTAGATTCCATGAATTTTGAATCCTTTGGACCTTGTGAGTCTTGTTTGGCTGGTAAAATGACGAAGACCAAGGTTGAGAAACTTGCGAGTCATAGAGCCAATGAGTTATTAGAACTCATTCATTCTGATGTTTTGGGCCCATGTCTACTCTGGCTAGAGGAAGATAGTCCTATTTCATTACCTTTACTGATGATAAGTCCAGATTCGGACATGTACATCTTATGAAACACAAATCCGAGGCTTTTGAAAATTTCAAAGAGTTTAGGAATGAAGTGGAGAAACAACTTGGCAAGATGATTAAGACACTTTGATCTAATCGAGGTGGCGAATATCTGAGTCAGAAGTTTCAAGATTATCTAAAAGAGAATGGGATTCTCTCATAATTGACGGCTCCTTACACACCACATCAGAATGGTGTGTCTAAGAGGAGGATCCGAACCTTGCTAGACATGGTACGGTCTATAATGAGTGGTATGAAGCTCCCAAAATCGTTTTGGGGATTCGCCTTACATACGGCGCTACATTTTCTTAGTTGGGTTTCATCAAAATCTGTTCTGACTACTCTGTATCAGATATGGAGGGGCCGAAAGCCCAACTTGAATTATCTCAAGGTGTGGGGCTGTCCATCTTATGTCAATACCCTAGCACCTGAAAAGTTAGGGGCTAGGAGCATCTTGTGCTACTTTGTAGGTTATCCCAAAGAAACTAAGGGATACTACTTTTACTACCCTGAGGACCAAAGAGTCATTTTGTCCAAGAATGCTACTTTTCTTGAGGAGGATCTTCTTTCTCAAAAAGATAGTGGGAGTAAGGTAGAACTTGAAGAAATTCAAGACATACAAGGACAGATAGCAGAGCCCGAGTCTATTGATCAGGCGATGCCTCAACTAAAGGCAATAGACACCCAGCCTCGTAGGAGTGCTAGGGTTAGTCATCCATCTGATAGATACGGATTTGTGATTGAGGATCAGTTGACCATTGAGGATGACGAGCCTACTTCCTACATTGAGGCAGTCAAGGATGTTGACTCCTCATAATGGCTAGAAGCCATGGAGTCTGAAATAGATTCGATGCATCAGAACAAGGTATGGACCTTGGTTCCACCACCTGAGGGAATAGTTCCTATTGCGTTGATAACCGATGTCATATCGCTTCAAAATAATTAAACTACGCTAATTCTGTAGAACATTATTAACCTAGGTCAACTCAGAGACACAAACAATATGGTTCCAACTTCAATTCACTAGTAAATAATGGGGGGATTTTTATCAAACAGTTTGCATGCGTGAATAAAAATTGCAGAAAAACGTAACAAAATAGAAACTAACAAAATTGATAAAAGGTATTCTAAAACAGATTTAAAAGCATCAATCCAATTCACCAAACCAAGCAATACGAATTATCATAGTTCTCAAATAATGATTTTGTTGTGAAAGTTCATTCAATTTCATTAGAAGCAGTTCAATCGGATTAACCCCTAAATTAATTGAAACCACAAACCTAATTGAAATATCATCCAAATAATCTGTGATTAAAATTTGAAATTAGGAAATGAATCCATAACCTAATCCACTTTCAATCCTAAACACA
>QARZ01040212.1:0-36848 GCA_013407115.1 Glycine latifolia | reverse complement strand
AGGAAGATCAGGGCAAACAGGACTTGATCCAATTTTGGAGTCCATCAGATTGTGCATGTTAATAACTTTGTTTTGGGTTACTAGTAATATGTTATGCACAATTCTGACAGTATACATAGAAGGTTCTTTATGTGTTATACACAGAAGGTTTCTTTATGTGTTTCTTTTTGAAAGTACACCATTTTTATTAAATTTTTTGTTTTTACTAATATAATTGTAGAATATGTATAATTTTTGGGACATAAAAGAAAATTTTTCTTGAATATAACGTGTTTTGAAAAGAATCAACAGATACTGTTCTTGAAATTTAATTTTTTAGAATTAGAACACAACAAATGATTTTTTTTAGGAAACTTTGAGTATAGAAAAACAAAGGAATGGTTTTCCAAAATACCAAATGAAGGTAGATGTTTTTACATGGAGTTGATAACAAACATCTTTCAAAACACTGATTTAATTTGAACATGAAAACAAGCCTTAAGCTTAAGTGACTGAGTGCACCCACATAAATTATATTGAGTGTCCTCACTGATATAATCTATAGTTTATTTTGCATGAATTTCTAATTGTCATGACATATGATGCATGGATATGATTTAGGCCTTCTTTCTTCTTGAACATTTTAAAGCCACTGGCCAAAAAGCTATCCCAATATATGATGATTTACCACTTGCTAGCTCTTTTGAGCTAAAACACTTATAATTTTGTTGGAACACTAGCCTAGGTTAAGAATTTCCTACCTTACCTTAAGTTAGGAGAGCAAAAAGGGATTTTCTTGGAAACTTTTATCAATTAATGGCTAATGTGATAGAAAAGCTATGGCTAAAGATATAGAAAAAACAAGGAAGAAGAAAATAAAAAGGAAACAAAAAATCCTTGTGTTCTAAAGTATACAAAATATTGTAATTTTTATAAGTCAGGTGATTGGGCGATTGATATGAGAAAAATAAAAATCTTGGAAGATTGGATGGTTGATTGGAAAATAGTTGTCTTATCTTTATTTGCTCTCCTATTCTTAAGATAACTTTGAATATCCAGAAAAACCAAGATTTCTTTCAAAGCCAGGCCCAACCCTAAAGGTCCTAATGATCCATGATAAATATGTACTTTGATTTGATGGGAAATAAACTGCAAAATTGATTTATGATATATCAATGTTTGGAATTGAGAATAAACACTTACCTGTGGGAGAAATAAACACCTTTGAGAAGTTTTCCTCTATTTGAATCAATGAAAAGTTTTCTTTGATGTTCTTTAGAAATGAAATGAAAATTTATCTTAATTTCATTTGGTTTGATGAAATTTCATCTTTTGTATTTTTCAAATTCTCATAGTTGACTACTTGAAAAATATATTTTGGTCTTTTTTTTTTTTAAGTTGATTCTTTACAAAACATGTTCTTATAAATAGTATTTTCTATATTATTTGTCCTCTAAAGCTCTTTTAAGTGTTATTTTACTTTGCTTAGGGACAAGCAAGATTCTAGGTTAGGGGGAGTTGATAAGTGTCATATTTTAGTTATATTAGGGATTCTAATGTTAAGACTTATCTTTTCATTTAAAAAGATTTAATTGTAAGCTTGCTCCAAAGCTAGTTGATTTGTATTTGGTATTAATATAAATAATGTTTTTCACATTTTGGAAGATTAATTCAATCAAATTTGGTATTTTAATAGTTATCAAGTGTATCAAGGCATCCAAAGCAAACCAAAAGGCAAAAAGGACATTTCCTGAAGCAAAAATAGCCCAGAACTCGCCCAGGCCAACTTATTGATGCTTTAACTTGCCCAAGCTAGTGACTCATGTGTATTTTGGTCGCCTGGGCGAGTGGAGGTTATAGCAAGAAGCAGTAAATTCGCCCAGGTGAGTTAAACAAGGCAAAATTGGTCGCCTGGGCAAGTGAACACAAGCAGCACCCCAAAATCTATAAATAGCCATGCAGGGGTGAAGGAGAAGCATGTTTGGAAGGCCAAAGTGAGTGAAACACGAATTAGCTAGCCTTGGGTGCTTAGAGAGAGTGAGAAATTGGTGAGGAAACTCTGCTGGAGTGATTCGGAGATCACCTCTTCATCATGTATTCAGTTGATCTTGTGCTCTCCACAATGATTCAGAGATCTCAGCTAACTTCTCTAAGGATTGGATGTAATCTTCTACCCTTAAGTATCTCTTTTAATATTTATTTATGCATGAATATTTTCTATTTATTATTGGTAATTTCATTCCGTACTTAATGCTTGATTCTACTTGATCACTAGTTTCATGAAATAAGGTTCTAAGTTTAACTAGAAAGTACTCTTAAAACTTGAACTGAATAATTTTACTTTTTATGTTACATTGCTAGGAATAGAGCATAACATTTAGATTGCAAATAGCACGCGATTATGATTGTAATGCTGGGGTATTTATTTAATATGCGAGGGATTGATATTTGATAAATATTCTTAGGATTCTCAAATGTGAGGGATCGATTTGGGGTGATCTTATGTGTGCATCAATAATAAAAGAAAATAATTTATGCATGATAATATTAATTGAATACTAAGGGTATGAATGATGAAATCCAATCCTACGCTTTTCTTGAATTAATTAAACTCGTCTTATTAGCTTCCGTAATTTTCCGTAATTCCAACGCACTAAATCTATTATTTTCGCTTTTTTCTTTAAATTTTGTAATCTCTGTTATTTCACAAATACATGAAACTTTGTTCACACTCATTGTACATAACTATTAAACTATTAAGTTTTGTTTGGATTAACTGAGTAACTTAAGTCTCTATGGAGACGATCTTTTATAAATTCTGTAACCTGCAATGATAATTGGTACGCTTGCCAAGAGTCTAACAGGAAGATATAATCGTTTATGGTACCCGCGTGAGCACAAAGCGGAGTTGTGTTGATACTACTATGAATCCTTTAGGGGAGGAGCCTCACTCAGATATCATCCCTACAATGGGGTTGTACGTTAATGATGACTATTCTACTCGCTTGGTGACATTGGGAAAAGTATACGAGGGGGCATCAATCGTACACCATGTGCATTTGATCGATGATGTGGTCAAGGTGGCTGTTGAAGAAGTTCGAGATGCTGGCGTTCAAGTCCTTTTTCTCACTTCAGAGGTTCAGTGTGTGGGGTAGGCCTTCAACACCTTCATTGCATGGCCAAGACATATATGTCAAGCCTTTATTAGCATTGAGAAATTCTTATATTGACAAAACTCTTTATTAACATTAACTTATGTTATTTATTAACTAAATAGGATTCACAAAGATGTCCAAAGAAATATGCTGAATTTGTTCATAGGTTGAATCCCATTAGTGATCCTTTAGCTAATTTGATTAAGAATTTGCTTGACCTTTACACGAAGCCTCTTCAAGTGTCATGGGATGTAACTACATTTGGGGTTCACAATGATGATTTTCCCTTGTTCATAGAGTTAACTGATGTAAATGAAATAATCTCAGGCCAACAATGTTTAAACATCTTTATATTACAGTTGTTGAGAATCTAAGTGTATTTTATTTGAATGTTAATTCATTATCTAATTACTTATAATATGATTAATGATTTCCATATGTTTAAACAAAAATAGGTTTCTGAATGAGTTGTCAATAAAACTTGGGCCATGATTTTGTGTATGGATTCCTTGAGCCTTAGTTCATACACAATACAAAGGATAGACGTGATGAATGTCAAGTTTACCTTCAAACATAGCTGAAGGAATCACAAAGAGAGATATACATAGGAGCTTACTTAAATCAGTAAGTAAAAGTTAACTAATGCATTCAAATAATGTTTGCATTATCACTAATTATTATTCTCCAATGCAAGGGCCATTGGTAGCTCCTTGTTATCTGTTCTAAGAACAATGTTGTTGTATGGTTTTGTTCCTTGTGTAAGAAACCTGATGTTCGCATTAGAGTTGCAGTTAACAAGTTAAGTTTGGATTTCTAACACTTTTACTCTATTAATTCTTAGTATGGATACACATGAATCTTTTGATCTTACAATATACATGCATGTTTTTTTAACCAGTGCTATGAAAGAATTGAAGATATTCCATGGTAATCCCTCCCAGAGTAAAGGTAAGTCATTTAATTAATGCTTTAATCTGATTGATGACATTTAGTAACTTTGTAATTATGAGATTTAATTATATTTCATATTCAATTTTTAGTCATATTCAAACCTAAGGCTATGACTATGGCTATTATGTCATGCATTGGATGTGAATCATAGACATCGGGGGTTTGAAGATGGATCACGATATACTAGTTTACTTTAACAAGTTTCAATTATTAAACTTTTAATTATAAAATGTCATTAGCTTGTGTTTGATAAAATGCTAGTTTACTTTGACATTTTTAATTATTATGTCTTTTCATATTTAATGTGATTAACTTGTGTTTATATATGTTGCAGTGGTTTAGTGATGGAACACCATTGAAATTGGAGAAGATTACAACAATTCGCAAGGAATGAGCAAGATACTTTTTAAAATGTAAAAACAATGTTTTATATTATTTTTACATCATTTATATCATATTTAATGATATTAATTAATGTATTAATTTGTAATTTGGTATGAACTGCCTGGGTATATTTCCTATATTTTTTTTGGACTTGAGTTGACTGAATTGCAAGTATATGTTATTTGTTAAATTATAGGTTGGATGTTTTTTAAAACAAAAGGAATATTAAAAAAAAAAATAAAACAACGATGGTTCCCAAAAAATCGTCATCGAAAGTTCAACATTAATGACGATTTTCTAGAAAATTGTCATAGAAAGTCCATCTACTACAATGATTTTATGGAAAATTGTCATTTATGTTGAGCTTTCTATGTCGATTTTATGGGAACCATTATAGAAATTTCATTTTCTATAATGGTTTTTCAAAAAAACTGTCATAAAACTACACGTAAAAAGACTTTTATTGTAAAAATGCAACATATTTTATGACAGTTTTAAAATCATCATGAAAAGCAGTCCACATTCAATGATGGTGGATTATGTGACGGTTACAAAATGTCACCAAAGATTCTATTGCACTTCTGTTAATTGACTACCCAAAGTCAAATGTTAATTTTGATGTGACATATTGGTGTTGAGGTGACACTCATGTTAGTTGTTGACATAGTGCTTATGTGGCAAATGATTAAATAAAGTGAAAACAAAATTATAAGAGTTGAACTCATGAGATTATTTAATAAAGCATAAGTGTAATCTACATCAATCATAGAACGCATCACACAGGCACGAGAACTAGTTTATTTAATAAAGCAATAAGTGTAATCTACGTTACAACTTAAAACTTCCAACATAAATTTAATTGAGTCAAATCTGAGCACACTGCAAAAGTACATGATTACTGACTACTGACTACTACCACTCATTTTCCACTTCTTTCTAATAAGACACTTTTTGTGAATACTCAAAAAGTTATACGTAGTTAATGACACTCTTCAACGCAAGTTGTAAGGTTGTCTGGTGGTAGTTGAAAGAGATACATAAGGATTGGAGTCATAAGAAAATCATAGGTTTAAATTCTCCCAGTAAAAAACACTGTGCACGTTGAAGCTAGTTGTGAACCGAGTGTCCTACACCAGGGCTGTGTCCTGGGGTCGTTGGTCTAAAATCCTCAACACCACAACCCGAGGCGGTGCCGCCCCAGTTGCACCAACCATTGCTGATGGCTTTAGTGGAGTGACTGCATTTGTAGCTGAAATGCTACCTTGCACGTCATTCACAAGGTGTTTGTTGTTGTTGTCTTCGTAGTGCTTTAGATATCGTCCTTCAGTGGACTGGAATAGCTGACAGAAAATGATCAGTGCAAGGAAAATCATAGAGGAAAAGAATTTGTTCTGTGCCATGTATATTTCTTGACAAATTTAGTTTTGAGAAGAAAGGAGATTAGTTGGTTGTTGATTTAGCAAACAAGAGCTGAATATTTTCTATGGAAGAAATAATGAGGAATGCCTAGACTTCAACTTCTACGAAAGCAAGAATCTAGCAGTTGAGTTGTGTAGAAAGAACCAATGGGGGCTTTTTATAGGGGGCCTATATTCACTGGCCTCCTAGGTTTAGAAGAATAATAATAAAACTCAGAAAAATGTTAATCAGTATTATAAGGATTTTGGTTAAGTAACTAAAAGGCAAAAAATATAAAAATGTAAAACACTGTGTTGTTTGTGATTTTTTAAATTTTGATGTTCTTTTATAATTTTTATAATAAATATATTTTCTTTTAATTTCTGAAACTGCATCCTAACTAGCAAGACTTATAAAACTTTTAGATTTTTATACACTACTAATTAGTTATAACTTCGATGAAGTGCGACGCATACGCAGGCTTATAACTATTCAATGTGCACTTGTTATTTAATTTTACAGGAATTTTTTACACCTCTGGTACAAGAACCTGTTGGCTGTTATGGTAAAAGATATATATATATATATATATATATATATATTGAGAATAAGTGTGCTAAAGGTATTAGTTAAAAAATTAAAAGAAGATAATATTTATTATGAAAATGATAAAAGAACGTAAAAAAAATCAATTCCTTAACCTAACATTTGCCAAAAAAAAAAAAAAAAAGAAAGAGATATTAATTTTTTTCACTGAGTAGAAATAGTGTGAGAAAATAATTCTAAAACTTGTAATAGGCAACATTCTATATGAGTTAAGATACTTAACATCAACATCAACATCATCAACAGCATCTTTAACCTAAGTTAATTGGGGTCGGTGGTAGATGAACCCAATGATAAATCGAAAAAAAAGACAAATGAGAGAGAGAGAGAAAAAAAAAAAAGCTAAAAATAGAATGGTTAGAGGAAGAAGGGAGAAAAGATGAGGAGAAGGACTAAAAACAAGGAAACGACTGGAACATAGAGTTACTAATGGGTTTAACCCTCCACCAAGCTTATCGCTTTTCTCCACTCCGTCCTAGGACATACCGTCCGCCAATCTATATCCCACTCCATTAGGTCTTGTTTAACTACCTTTCCCCAGGTAAGTTTCGGTCGACCCCTACCTCTCTTTGTGTCTAGCTCTTGGTAACAAACTCTTGTTCTTACAGGAGCATCCAGTGGCCGTCTCATAACGTGCCCAAACCATCTCAATCTATGCTCCCTCATCTTTTCACATACCGGTACCACTGACACCTTTCGTCGAATATCATCATTTCTTATTTTATCCATCTTTGTATATCCACACATCCACCTTAACATCCTCATTTCCGCTACCCCTATTTTATGCTCATGCTGCCTATGTGCTGGCCAGCATTCCGCACCATATAGCATTGCCGGTCTAATAGCCGTTCTATAGAATTTTCCTTTTAGTTTAAGGGGAATCTTGCGGTCACACAAAAACCCCGATGCACTCCGCCATTTCATCCACCCTGCTCTAATCCTATGACTTACATCCTCATCGATCTCACCACCTTTTTGCAACATTGATCCCAAGTATCTAAAAACATCTTTCTTGGGCACCTCTTGATCAAGTAGATGCACTGTGTCTTGATCACCATCCTTATCCTGCGAGAACTCACACTTCATATACTCCGTCTTGCTCTTGCTTATCTTGAATCCTTTAGACTCCAAAGTGCTTCTCCATAATTCCAATTTCCTATTCACTCCATCTTTGGTCTCATCAATAAGTACGATATCATCTGCAAAAAGCATACACCACGGCACCTCCTCTTGAATATCTCTCGTCAGTTCATCCATCACTAAGGCAAAAAGATAAGGACTAAGAGCTGAACCTTGGTGGACACCTACCGTGATAGGAAAATACCTTGATGTTCCATTACAGGATTTCACACATGTGGTAGCCCCATCATACATATCCTTGATTGCATTAACGTACTTTAATGCTACCTTTTTCTTCTCAAGAGTCCACCATAAGACTTCTCTTGGAACTCTATCATATGCTTTCTCAAGATCTATGAACACCATATGTAAGTCTTTCTTCCTTTCCCTATACCTTTCCATTAATTGTCTCATCAAGAAAATAGCTTCCATGGTACATCTTCCTGGCATAAATCCAAACTGATTTACTGAAACCTTGGTCTCCCTCCTTAGGCGATGTTCGATCACTCTTTCCCACAACTTCATAGTATGGCTCATGAGCTTGATGCCTCTATAGTTTGAACAATTCTGGATATCTCCCTTGTTTTTGTAAATAGGCACAAGTATACTTTTCCTCCAAGCATCAGGCATCTTGTTTGTTTGAAGAATCCTATTAAAAAGATTAGTCAATCATTTTATTGCCACATCCCCCAAGCCCCTCCACACTTCAATAGGGACGTCATCAGGTCCCAACGATTTATTATTCTTCATCCTCTTTAAAGCCTCTTTAACCTCATGTGTATTAATTCTGCGTACAAATCTTCTATTCAGATCATCAAAAACGTTCTCCAAAACCACCTCGCTTTTGTCACCATTCCCATTAAAAAGATTGTTAAAGTAGTCTAACCATCTTTCACTTACATCTTCATCCCTCACCAAAAGATTTTGATTTTCATCCTTGATACATCTAACTTGGGTGAGGTCTTTACTCTTCTATCCCTCATTTTTGCAAGTTTGTAAATACCTTTCTCTCCATCCTTGCTCCCAAGATTTTTATACAAATCGTCAAAAACTTTGCCTCTAGCTTCCCGCACTGCTTTCTTTGCATCCTTTCTCGCTACTCTAAACTTTTGCAAATTCTCATCATTGGGACATTTATGCAAAGATCTAAAACATTCCTTCTTCTGTTTAATAGCCTCTTGCACCTCTCCATTCCACCACCATGTTTCCTTTGTAAAAACTTTATTCCCTTTGCTTTCACCTAACACCCTCCTTCCCACATTTTGGACACACATAGCCATCTTATTCCACATTTCATTAGCTTCTCCAATAAACTCCCACGGTCCTTCACGCAACATATTTTCTTTAAACTCTATTTGTTTCTCCTCCTTTAGTTTCCACCATCTTATCCTTGGATTTGGATCCTTCTTCCTCAAATTAAGAACTTTGTTGAACCTAACCTCTAGAACAACCAACTTATGTTGTGTCGCCACACATTCCCCAGGGTAGACCTTGCAGTCAATACACGAATTTCTATCTTCCCGTCTAGTCATAAAGAAATCAATTTGACTACGATTTTGGCCACTATGATACGTGATAAGATGAGACTCCCTTTTCCGGAAAAAAGTGTTCGCTAGCATCAAATCATAGGCTAGTGCACAGTTCAAGACATCTTCTCCAGTCTCATTTCTCATCCCATAGCCAAAACCACCATGAATTCTATCAAAACCTCCACTGTTTTTACCAACATGCCCATTTAGATCGCCTCCTAAGAAAATCTTCTCCTCTCTTGGTATCCCTCTCAGAACCTCCTCCAAGTCTTCCCAAAATTGGTTCTTTTCATCTGATAGTAATCCCACTTGGGGTGCATACACACTAAGGATATTTAAAATAAGATCCCCCACTACAAGCTTAATCATCATAATCCTATCGCCTTTCCTTTTTACATCAACGACTTTATCTCTGAAACTTCTATCGATCATAATTCCAACTCCATTGCAACTCTTGATAGTACCTGTATACCACAACTTGAAACCTATGCCCTCCACTTCCTTGGCCTTTTCTCCAACCCACTTAGTTTCTTGCAAGCAGACAATATTCACTTTCCTTCTGGCAAAGACATCTGCTAACTCCCTCAGTTTACCCGTTAATGTTCCTATGTTCCAGCTTCCCAATCTCATCCTAAACCCCTGGGCTGTGTTTGCCCACCACGCTCGCCCATCTGCGTGTTGACACCCTTGCCTTTTTGTCACCAAATCCGGGTGAAGACCTGGCGCCTTGCCTTTCGGCATGGACCCTAGCACACTTTTCACTACATCCCGGGATCGATGTAGCGCCTTGCCTTGTGGCGAGGACCCTAGCACACTTTTCGATACACCCTGGGCCCGATGTAACGCGTCGCTAAGAAGGGAACGCCCCAACGAAATATCATAAAGGTTCATCACATAAGAATAGCTAATTTTTTATGGCCGGTTCGCAACTCCTGGCGCCAACCCTCCTCCTTTATCCTGGCTTGGGACAGACCATGCATGCAAACACACATGGGCGGAGTTGTTAAGATACTTAACATAAATATTCTTATTTATTGATTAAAAAAATTCTAAAACTCAGTTAGATAATGTTCCTTTTTGAGAGTAGTAAGACAATTTTTCTCTTGGTAGCGCCGTTATTTGATTGCCTGAAGGGTAGAGTACTTTTAAAAGACATTTTAAACTCAATCCAGATCTGGACGCTTAGAGAGTAATGAGAATAACAAATAAAAATAAATAGAATAATTTGTCTTACCTTGATAATTAAACACCTTTTATATATACATGTTTATGAGCCTCAACATTATTAGTCTTAACTTTTAATTAAGGAAATATAGGACTACAATAGGATAAACTAAATTCCTTAATTTCCACTGGCTCGTGGCCAAGGGATTCTAAGCATATCAGTATATATAGACAATCTGAGTAAACTGATAAGTCAGTTATATAAATTGAATTGGTAAAATCCAATATGAAACCTAAAACCAGTTTTGTAACACATTAAACAAGGTTTCGTGGGGGAAATTTAAATCAATGACTTGATAACTAATCTCTAGTTATTCCAATTACTATATATATGTCTATTACATATACACGGTTATTAATTCACTGGTTGAACCAATCACTTGTAATTCGGATATTCCCTTCTAATTCCTCATATGCTGAGTTTGTTTTGTAATAATTATATTTTTCTTTTTTATAAAAAGAAGACTTAGTACACTTTTGCATTCCCAATATATACCCGACCATAAAATCTGTCATCAACAATCAATTGGTTTTGCACTGTTCTCTTTGTAGCAACATAGAAAGTTATATACAATCAGAAAGAAATTCTTATTCTTGGGCATTGAAGTAATTTTATAATCATCCAAGTTGTTTAGGTTGATGTCATTACCACAGCACGGCTGGAAAAGTGTACTTTGAACATTCCAACATGGGGAGTGCATGTATGCATGATGTCGGCTTTTTCATTCAATAATAAAATGGCAAATTGGAATACCAAAAGTTAGATTAATTCAAATATTACATGCCTATTGTTTTGTTAAAACTGTAGAATGTATGGAAGTCAAGTTGGTTTTATTATTTATTATAGTGATTATATGTATCCTCTAATCCACTAAATCAGAGATTAATTTCATTCACGATACATGATTATGATTGATCGAAGAAAATTTTACACATGATAAAAATCAAACACTTATTCTTTAATTAAATAAATACTTTCTTACTTATATATAAACATAACGAAACCTTACACTATTATGTCAATCTAAAAATGTTTACTCTATTACAACAGGAAAAGTATTCTTACATTTAATCTATTACCTTTCCTTACATTTAATTTACATTATGGGAGAAAGGGACAAAGAATCACACCTTTGGAACAAGCTATTGACCTTTCTAGGTCTCTTTTAGAAACTTAGTATCAAAATGAGTATTGACTTGGGTCTATTTTGACCAAAGACTTTGTCAAATTGAACATTTGAGGGCATGATGCCATTTTAGGTTAGCTTCACAAACAAAACAACTATTCAGTGCTTAGAAATAGCAAACCTTAAGAGTCCGTTTGGATATAAAATTTTAACTGAGCAAAGTGATTTATTAGAGAATTTAAAATTCATTGTTTGGATATCTTTTTATAAATAATTTAAATTTTGGGAATTTTAAATAACTAAAAATGTGGAATTTTAATTTCCTTGTAAAACATGAGAAATTGAAATTCTATTCTTCTATAGACGCTCGCACGTGCTCTCGCACGCCACGCTCCTATGGCTGCCGTTCGAAAGCGCCACCCTCAACTCCATTGGAGCCGTTGAGGTCAATGAGGCAACCGATGGCGCTGCACTTGCCCCTGTTGCTGTCCTTGGTGCGATCAACATCGAAAGGTTGTAACCGTTGACCAAACTCACGTCATAGAAGTCCAACCTGTTGGCACCGTTGAGAGTGAACTCTACAAATGTCGCTGGATGTTTGGCGCCACCAATGTACTGTACTTTGCCAGAGCCTCAGTCGACGGTGGTGCAAGAGAATTTTTCGTCAGAGTATTAGCTGCAGAGGGTCTATGCCCATATCCGACCCGACCAAGACTTTAGGATTTTTATGTTCTTTGATTTGCCGCTTTTGAGGGTAAATCGATGGTGGGAAGCGGCGATAAAGTTGCACCTGAGAGTAATTCTGGCCATATCGTGTGGCGGCACTTATTCACAATCTTGAATGATGCTTAAAATTCAATTTCTTTATCTAAACATAAAATTTTGAAAATGAAAAAATTTAATTTTTTATCCAATTAACTTGAATTAAAGGTGTTGTTGATGTTAATATTAATGTTGATCCAAACACAAAATTTTAAAAATAAAAAAAATTCAATTAAAGCATTTAAAAATATTAAAATTTAAAATTCTTTAAAATTTTAAATTACTTCATTCAAACACCCTCTAAAAAAGAACTAGCAATTCAAAGTGTTGTTTGCAGTACGGTGGCAATCGGTAATAGTTGGTTCATGTAGCATAACACGTGTGCTCTTATTAAAAAAGTGAATGAAATATTAAGCAGTAATTTTTAATTGTTACTTCAAGTACGAAAGAAAATAATTACCGCAATGATTTATAAAAAAAAATATTCTGAATATTAATTATAAGTATGGTAAACAAACATTAATTATAATTACTCTGAATTTGTGGAATAAATATAATGCAATGATGTATAAAAATAAAAAAAAAATACTGCATGACAACCGAATAAAGTTAATCAATAATCATCACAAAATTTCTTTGGCCGGTATCTCTGGAATGGTGGAAAACATATAATAAAATGAATTAAAAATAATCATATATATATATATATTATTTATTAATAAATAAAATGAGAAGCTTTTAAAAAAAAGAGTATGAAATGTAATAAAATGTGTAGCTTTCCAATTCTTTTTTTCTTTTTACTTTTGATATATTGTATGTGATATTTATATTTGTTAGCATACATATTTTTTAAAATTATTATGCAAGTGGAAATTTTTTTGTTACCTGTAATTTTGTTGTTTATTTGAATTTTTTAAATTTTAAATGTATCTTTACTTTTGTTGCAACCAACAATTTAATGTGTAGCCGTGTTTAATTTGAACAGAACTATGGTTAATTGTTCTGAACTACATTTGTAGGTCGCCCGAATTGAATTGAGCTTTCAAACAGTTTGGACGAACTAAACTGAACTAGTTTAAAGTCAATTTGAACTGAATTAAACTGGTTTGAATTGAACTCCTCTCCAAACTATTTTGAACCATTCCGAATTGTCTTAACTGCCTCGAACTATTTTGAATTGTTTAGTTTTTTTTTTACTCCTTAAATCTTTAATATTCATAAGTTACATTTTTTGTGAATTCAATTTAAAAGGTTTATATGGTTTTAAAAACAAAACGGTCACTTTCTTTTTTCTACAAATAACTACAAAAATATTTCCTATTTTCATTTTTATATTTCGTGTTTTAAAAAATAACCCAAGCTAGGATTATTTTTGGGTAAATGCTAACTACATGTTTTTTTGGCAAATGTCGATCAATGATGCTTTTGGACCGACATTATCAATCGAGGTTCTTTTTCAGCCAACGTTTAGCAAGACTATTTTGTAAACGATGTTGGCTAGGACTATTTTTGGATTGAGAATGATAGTAACTATTTTTTTATCAATGTCGACTAGGTTTTTTTTGTTGACATCAGCCAATGCAGTCGATGATGTTTTTCGAGCGATATCAGTCAAGATTGTTTTTGGCCGACATAGCCTAGGATTTCTTTTTGCCGATGTTGGCTAAAAATTTGCCCTAACCTACGTCGGTTATAAAATAGCCCTGACCAATAATGATAAAAAAAAACTAGCAAAATTCGGATGAAAGAGGCTCGACCAATGTCATTCGAAAAATATTATTGGTTGATGTTAGCCAAAAATACTAGGGAATTGTTTGGCCAATGGCGACAAAAAAAAACCCTAGCTAGGATCAACTGAGACTATATTTTTAGTCAATATCAGTCGAAAAAGCTTACTCAATGCTAACCAAAATTTTTTTGGCTTATGTCGAACTAAAAAATAGTTTTGACTGATGTTAGAACAAAAAATCATCTACCAATTTTACTATAAAAACCTAGGTCAATGTCGACTAAAATAATCTAGTCTATGTTGGCCAAAAAATAGCCTCGATTGATGTCAGGCGAAAAAAATCATGATCGACCTTGACCTAAAAAACATTGGCATATGTCGACCAAAAAATAATATCAAGTGATGTTAGCTAGAAAATATTATTGGTCAACGTCAAGCAAAAAATAACCTTGACCAATATAAGTCAGAAATATCCCCACCGGATGTTAACAAAAATTTAGTCTTCATTGAGATAGGGCGCAAACAAACCCTGACCAACATTGGTTGGGGCTGTTATTATTTTAAAAATATTGTCAAACTTTTAATAATGGTTCATGTAAAGATTCAGGTCAATTAATAGTTCTTTTGGAAGCCATTCAGTTTTTTTAAAATTGAACTGAATAACAGTTCGGTTCAGTTAGTTCAATTTTTTTAGAGCAGTTCACGGTAGTTCAATATCAATTCAGTTCAATTCAGCTTTTTTTTCCCCTCCTAGCAGTAATTAGTTTTTTAATGGGATGCCACCAGCAATTTAATTTTGTTGTTTCACACCATACAAGACACACGAACCAGCAGATAGATTTTGTTTTTTCAAATGCGAATTTGCAGTGTTAAAACTACAAATTAAAATTGTTGATTTATGTTAATGCCACATCCCTATACGTGAAAATAAATAACAAGTCAAAATTACAAGTTCATCTGATCCTTGATTAAGGAACGAACTCATATCAGTAATATGTTTTAAAACAAACCCATTTTGATAATAAGCTTATAAAAGAGAACCAAAAGGTCAATCACTCCACAATCAACTGTGATTTGTTGTGCCGTCTTTGTCATGCAATCTCAACGGCACGCACCATGTTCGGTAGAATATACAAGACCATAAAACATCTGGATTGATACTTTTGAATTCTCGATGTAGATGTTACATAGTTGATTTTCATCCTTCAGATACTACGATTATAATAGGAGTATCCGTCAATAAAAGGATCACTCTAAGATGATCATCTCATAGTTATTGAGAACAAATCAAATCAGATGGTTCTATTTCTTATTCTTAGTGTTTTCGATCTCGGTTCCGTAAGAACAAGTCTTAGAGATTGAGAAAAATAGATCATTCACAACCATTAACGAATGATTCCTCGAAAAGTTAAGGATCAGTAATCATTGTGAAAATTAAAATAGAGAGGATTCAATCTTATACGTAGCCAGGAAAGTAATACAAAAATATTAACTACAAAGTATCTTGTATGTATTATGTGGACATTTTTTAGTTAAGTAATAATTTACTATTATAGAAACAGTTGTTTAAGGGCATGTTCATTGTCATAACACGAAAAACTAATGTATTGTGTAAGGGAGAATTTTGTTAACAGGTAGAAAATTTAAAATCATTAATTTATTCATATAAAAGATTCAATAATTAGTTTATTAGATAGTATAAAATAATAAATGTTTTTACATTAAAATATAGAAAATATAAAAACTTAGTTTTAAATTATTTGAATAAATAAATTTAAAACTCCTAATAATTATGTTAGAAAATCATATTGAATAATGGACGAGTTTTAAATGTTTTTAAGATGGGTCAAGAACCAATTTATACCCTAAAAGTGCAAGGCACTATCAATTTAGTCGTGAAAGTAATAAAATTTTAAAAAGTTACTGAAAGGATAAAATGTTATTATTTTATTCCAAAATTTAAAAATCGCTTGACTTAATTGTTAATAATGATATTTTTTTTTACTAAAATGACAATAAATAATTAAATTTAGAGACTACAACTAATAACATAAAGACCTTTAGGAAACTTTTCTTAAATTTTATTACTTAAAATGATTAAATTGATAATGCATCACACTATCACACTTTCAAGGACAAAATTAATTGATTTTATTTTTAAGATTACATAGATAAAAAAATTAAAAAGAAAAAAATTATATTTGTAAGGTGTGACTAGAGCAAACGACGTTTTGTATTCCTCATAAATTTTGATAAAACAAATAAGGATTTGGATCCTCTCCAGCAAAGGTTCTCTCCATCACCATTCTAAGCCATTGGATGTATCTAGTGGCTAAAACATTTGAAAAAGCCAAAGCAAAAGTAAGCGTCAGCCACTCGAACCCACGGCACCTTTTGGTACTCCCCACATAAATTTTTCATTTAATGCTTTGTATATGTTTTTTATTTTTATTTTTATTTTTTTTACAGGAAACAACTTATGTCATTTCATCATGCATAATAGACTCAATACAAGTGGGTATAAAATTAAAAATCTGCCTACAAGCATAACATCGCGACGCCCTACCTAGTTAATAAGCAACATGATTGGCTTGACGACAAATGAACTTCGCCGAGAAGTCTTGAAAAGAAATCAACTTATGTCTGCAATATTCATTATTCATGTAATTTTCAGACACGAGAGAATCCACCATGTGCTTACAATCTGGTTCAAAAATGACTTTTTTAAGAAATATCATTCAAGTCGTTTACAAAAGACATAAAAAGGAGAGATTTCATGTAATTATTTAATTTAAGAATAATATTTTTTTTATTTTTGTTTTGTGATTATCACGAAGTGAAAATTGAATTTTAACTAAGAATTAAAACATAAAATTCTACTTTAGACAAAGTGAAAAGTGAATTTAAAGTTAATTTGATTTAGAACAAGACCTAAAATTAACTAAAAGGTCAAATAAACATCACTAAATGCATATGATAATCCAATAAATTTAACATTTATCAGCAAGTGATTCAAAGTTTGTTATGTTTGTTGAAGAAGCCCAGAGGAATATTACTATCACTAGAAGAATGGGTTTTGTCCTTAAGGAAAAACCGAAGGAGTTGAAGTGTGAATTGAAAAGGTGGAACAAAGAATGCTTTGAAAATCTCTTCATCCAAAGTAGGGAGATAATTGGGAAACTCAATGACTTAAACAAGAGGGATGAGGTGGAAATTAATGGTGAGGAGGATTTTATGCTACGCAAGAACCTTGTGGAAGAGTATACTGAAATAATAACAATCACACTAGAAGAGGGTTGAATAGTGTGTTAATAAAAGATAATACCCTTTTTAACACAAAATAGTTGGTGTAGGTCGTGGTTTTTCCTGAGATCTTGAGAAAATGGCCAACTTGATAATTGCTTAACAGTTCCCTTGTTTCAGTAGCTTGGGTGAGCAGTTCAATATCATCCAAAGTAGGATGAGAATTGGCAGTGTTGACAGCTGCAAAAAATTATGGAATATTTTGATAAAGAAAGAATTGGTTAGTAAAGCATTGAGTCATGTATGCTTCAATGGTGAGTTGTTTTTTAGAAGAAGGCTTGATTCCATACCAAAGGATCCTTGCCAAAAAGGAAACTTTTGCAGCTTATAGTTTCCTTTTGATGTTCAGAGGCAGCATTAGGCCTTTGGCCATTCATGACTACCCATCGTTTAGTCTTAGAGTTAACCAAAGGTGGAGCATAGCTAATAATTGGTTGATTTTGCATATTTAGAATGTCTAAATATATTCAGTTGTGGTCTTGTAGATAAAAGAAGTATGGTTCAAGAAATAACACAAGAGTGATTTTTTGGAGTCTTCTTGGGCAACCTCAATTGATTCCTTAGTGGGAGCCGTGAATTTGGTAAAATACCTAGTGATCTAGAGTTGAAGGAACCAAGAAGGGTCGCCAACACCACCAACATTTTTGCAAGTGTGCGTTATGGTAATCATACCGAAAAGAGAATGATAAAGAAATGCAAGAAAATAAAGACCTAAGGCAATTTGTTTGCCATGCAAGATTAAAAAAATGGCAGAAGCAAACTCACCAACGATTGCTTTAGCAAAAGTGCAAACAAAATGTTTACTATAACAGTAAATAGGGAATGCAACATGTTCAACATCAATAATAGGGTTAGATTTCTTCACATTGGCATTAATGAAGGCGCCAAAACAGCTATCGACACTAGAATAAGTGATGCCAAAATCTGCTTTGGCCAAATCCTTTAAAGCGGGTAACTCTTCTCCCCAAATCATAAGTCCCAAAATCCATTGAACATCCCAAACAGATGGATTCATCATGTCGAAAGGAAAGACAATTCCATTCATAGCAATTTACCAAAAGCTCATAAATGCGAATAGTAACAACCAATTAGGGGTAATTTCTTTTTAGGAAAAAGAAGTCATCTCGTATATGCCCGCATTGCTTCCAATCGTTTTCTTTTCATGCTGAAAACCTATCATACTAGGAAGTATAATTAGGAATTGTATACGACCATGTTTGGACATTAAGAGGAAGTTTAACCAAATGATAATCTTCAACATTAATAGGTAGGGGAATTTTTTTGAATAGAGGAAGTTGTTGAGAAAATTGTCACCCTCAGTCAAAGAGAAAATAGAAGGTTGGAGAGTCAACAATCCATCTGATTTGAGAATGGGACCCAACATCAAATTGTCATAGAGCTTATCGATATCATCAATGTTTTTTAAGTTGAGGGCATTGACATCATCTTTGTGATCCATGGGGATATTGGACTTGACAACTTCAAAAATTGTGTTAATGAATGCCAAGGTTAAAGAAAGAGAAAGGTTTGTGTAGAAGATAAATTTTGAGGTTTTTTGAAAGAGAATTGAGATATGAATGATAATTTAAAATGGGTGAATAGTAAATGAAAGAGTAGAGTTGATTAAGTTCAACGAAAAGATAAAGAGAGCTTTCAAATTAAAAGAGCGTAAGTGAAGAGTTTGTTATCGTTTCAAATTTTAAAATTAAATATCATTAATGGTAACAAAAGATAAAGATGTTTTGTAATGATAACATTTTATCAACTTCATTAAATCAATTGATATATGTTGGTGGCCTTTGTTGTAACACCCTGAAATTTCGGTAACTTAAAAATATATGTGTGATGTATTCCTTGTATGATTTGATTAATTTATTAATTAGGATTATTTGAAATGTTATGTGAATTATCCGTGTGCAATTGCTTGATGTAGATGTCAAGTATGTAGAGCTTGTTCGAGTTGCATTGTAATTGAGTGATTCCGAGTTTGACCTGAAAACCTATTTTAGTAAAATAATCATTCTGTATTGGTTAACCGTTAGATCATATTACAATTTTAAATAGAGGTTTCTAACTTATATATATATAACTTTTGACCGTTGGGATTATTAAAATAATATCTGAAACGTGAGAAATTAATTTTTCAATGAAACAGAAAATTCTAGAATCTGGTCAGCTCGCCCAGGCAAATTTTTGCAGGCACTTTTGCTTGCCTGGGTGAGTAAAGGCGGTGCTGAATACGTATTTAAGCTTCCAAGTCACGAAAATGAAGGATTTTTCCTCCCACAAGCCTTCCCTAACCTCCCTCTATCATCCTCCACTACCCACAGCCACCGGAGACCACCACAGACCGTTGTTGCTTGCCATGAGACCACTGCACGGAGAGAAACCCTTTAATCGGAGCGGAATCTTCGAAACTCTTCTCGAAGTTTCAGTAGAGAACGGAGCTCCCAATCCTCCTTTCTTGGTTTCCTTGAGGTAATCTTGGTTTCTTTTGTCTTCTTCTAGCTAGATTAAGCTTCTCTTAGTGTCTCTCGTATTTTGGGTACCGTTGTTGGGAGTTTTACACTTCCTTTGAAAAACCCTTTGAAAATGAGATGTTGTAAAAATCTCCTTTTTATGAAACTGATATCATTTCTGTGATCCTTGTTGAACCCTGGTCACATTGGTGTGATCGAAATTTCAAAATGATGTCTTTTGATGTGGACTCTCAAAACACCATTTTAGCCTCTTTTTAAATTTGAGTGGGTATTTGACCCTGAATGCTAACATTAGCCTTGTTTTTGAAATCTATACTAAATTTCTTCGATTTGGTATATAGAGTTCTGCGTTTGGACGAAAACACACATATTAAAGGATCTCCAAAACAACACTGTGAGGTTTTAACAGGAGACCTCCTAGTTAGGTAAGGGGAGTTTATTATTTTGGCGATAGTTTAGATACCATAGTTGGGGGCTAAGGAGTCCAACTATGAAGATAACTGCCTGTCCCTGCTGTGTGCTGTTTTTCAAGAAAAAAACTACGGTTTTAACTAATGGGATGCGATGTATTTATGATTGATGTATGTTTGTTCCTGTGTGTGCTCGTTTTCAAGGAAAACTGCTTTTAACTAATGGGATGCGATGAATTGGCTTGTTGATAGATAAAACTGTGAATGATATTATTATTGTAATGATTGGATTTTTGGGAAAAGTCTTAATTACAAAGGAGACTCTGCCCAAATTTTTATAATATGTTTTCCTATTTAATTCTTTATTAAATTTTTAAATGGGCATAAGAGTGTGTTTTCTATATTGTACTAGTATTGTGGTAATATGGATTGTGGATGGAATGAGATGATGTTTATGTGGTTTGTGATGCTTAAATGAGATGATGATGAATTGGTTGTTGATGTTGAAATGAGCTGAGTTTAATATATATGATGATGATATTGAAATGTGTGATGTGGATACACATGAATACCATTAGGGGGTGCCTGATTGGATAACCTTGCAAGGGTGGGTTTACGAATTTTAAGCATCCTAGAGAGAAAAGGATTGTTTAAAATTCCGGTCTCTAGCTATCCATAGTCAGTGCATTAATGGTGCCTATGATTGTATATTGTGTATGTCCACGTGGGGTACATTGCCTGATTGGATAACCTTGCGAGGGTGGATTTATGAATTTTAATCATCCTAGAGAGAAAGGGATTGTTTAAATTTTCGGTCCCTATCTATCCATGGTCAGTGCATCGGTGAGCCCATATTGGTGTGTTATGTATGTACATGGGGGGTCTATGACGGGTTACCCTTGTGAGGAAGGATTTGTTCCAAGCCAGGTCATGCATTGATGATGCCCATGTTTCATACTTCATATTTGCATTGACAGAAATAGAATGGTGGCAGTAAGTACCTGTGAGTTTCTATGGGCTGAAACGCAGGAACTAGGGGGCATATCACTTTGTTTGGAACTCCCTTGTGACTCAGGGCCGATCACCATGGGGGGAGCAACCAGTGCATGACAAGGTGACCTCGATGAGCTACTGCATCATTTTCCTGAGAAGGGCTATTTCCATGAGGATGGTACCACATTGCATGCTGATAAATGAGTCAGGTGCATGCATCATTCCGTGCATGATTGTTTGAGTTGTGAAATGCATTGGATGATTGGTTTGTTGAGTGTGTATTGGATTGATAGAATTTTGGTAATAATTGTGATTGTGATTGTTGTTTCCTTTCCAATTGTGGTTACTTGATAATTGTTGATTGTGTATAATAAACTCACCATTGCGTTTGTTGTACCGTGTGGTTGATACCTGTGATGATCGTGAACCTTCGTTCGTGTGAGCAGATGAGCAGCCTTAGGTGACTCTGGAGGGAGATTCTTTTTGGTTGGAGCCGCCAAGTCGACGTGATGACGTTGGATTTCTTTTTGGAGAAAGAGTTGTGTTTTGTTAATCAACTCTTTCTTAGTTAGTTCTTTGGCTATGTGTTAAATATGTAATTTCAGGTGCATATACATGTAAAACTAAAGGAAGTTCTAACATATGGATGACATGTATTGATTTAATATATATATATATATATATATATATATATATATATATATATATGTACATATGTGTTTAATTATGTAATTGTAATATATGTATGATAATTGTGTTATCGCAAAAAATTTACCATCATTTTCATAATCAAATTAATAGAGTTTTTATTAAAATTTGAGATTTGCATGATTAAGAGTTAGTGATATCGTAGCAACGAGGTGGATCGTTACATTAGTTGGTAACCAAATTTAAAATTCGATAACTTAGCAAAAGTTGGCTACAATTATTGGATAAAGGGAAATCGTGATAGATGGTTGGTTGTCGATAACGTATAAGGTGTCATTATTGTCGATTCATATAAGGCATTGGGTTGTAGACTTGTTGAATCCCAGTTGATTAAAGTAGTCAATTTAGTTGTTGACTCTTGCAAAAATAAGGCTTGACGGGGTCAAAAATTGAGTGGAGTTGTTAGAATCTAAGATTCCTAAACTTAAGGAGCAAGACTTAGTTAGTAGATGAAAATCGTTTTTGGTGGTGAATTCCAATTTATGTGGATTGGTTTATTCATCTATAAATATTCGAACAATTGAGTGGACCTTCAACTCAAATTCAAATTAATCTATCTTATTTCAAGTTATTATATTTTCACAATTTACCAACTTTATGTTATTTCTAGTTATCAAATTCAAATTAAAATTTTTATTGGTCTCAAATATAAGAAAATTTCAACTAACTTTACCTTATTTAATGCTATTATTTCTAAAATACCCTCCATTTAATTGAGGTTTTAGTTCCAATGTCTCTTTTATTCATAATACCAAGTTCTAATGTAGGATAAGTTGGGAATTTAGTTTTTAATTGAGATTGGTGGAATTAAATGTGATTAACTAACTTTGTTAATTAGTGTGAAAAAGTTTTTTTTTCTTATATTTGACACTGAAGGAAGTAATGTGTAACTATAAATTTCTCCCATAAATTAAAATAATATAGTATAAAAATTAATGTATATTATGAGCAATGCCCCATAATTTTATGTATATAAGTATTGCCCCCACAAGAAAAAATATTTGGATTTGTCATTGCCTAAAGACTTCCATACAAACTAAATTTGAAGTATTATATGAAACATATTCACCATTATTTCGCATATTAGTGTCTTTGAGAGTACCTATGATTGGTCGATTTTAATACCACAGCATAACTAGCCCATATGTTTGAGTGACTATTTCTTACTCTTATTTAGTACCATTACAAAGGAATAGAATAGAAAATTGTGCACATTGAAGTCCAATAATGAAAATCTTTTGACTGGCATTAAATTCATAATATCACTTTTATCTTTCAAGACAAAGGTACCAATTTGAGTCATTATTAAGTGAACATAGAGCTATCAAAACAAGCAGTCTGACTAGTCGGGTCAAAGAACGAATATGGGCTGGCCCAATCCAACCCGCATTCCTCTTGGGTTGTCATTGAATTGGTCTATCCTTGTTCTACGTTGGGCCATCAAGCAAAAATAGCCTTACTTGACCATGGATAAAATAAATAAAAATGAATACTCATGCTAAATCAAAAATGGATTCTTATACTATTATAATTTCTTATTAGAGTTTTTAATAATATGCATGGGTATTATTTTTGCATCCCTGTAAAAAAAATAGTTTCTAAGCTTTCTAGTTAGTTTTGTGTTTTTAGCTTTTGTTATGTACATTTGTGAGTAATAATATGTTTTAAGAAATACTTATTATTTTAAGATTGTTTTCTTAATTTAAAATATTAAATTGATTCTAACATAGAATAATTATCATAAATCTTGTTTGCGTGAGTAGTTAGATAATGAAAGAGTTTGTTGTTTTGGGAGTGTAGATGATGTGGTTTATCGTTAAAGATTTTGTCTCAACCCTTGATAATATCTATTGGGAAATCCATAAACTTATGCATCTTTGGACTTTGTTATCATTCTCTGCTCTCTTTTTTTAAACTTTTTTATTGGGTTAGCCTAAGGTTCAATGGACCAACTTGGTTCGGGCCCAATTAATTAGCCTGTTGGGCTAAATGGGTCGAGTCAAAAAGACTCTATGTTAGGAAACCTTTTTTCAAGCCCATCCAACCTTATTTACAAGCTATTCAAGCTACTCCATTGGGTCAAACCCATTTTTGACAACTCTAAGTGAACATTATAACAACTATCAACATCTTGTTCATTGTACATGGACTATCAAAACAAAGATAACTTTGCTTGTTTGGGAATTAATTTTTACATATAGTTGTTCATCATGTCAATAATCTTATTTGTATGTTCAAGAAGAATAATTCCATTGCTCTGAAAATGTGAAACTAGAAATAAAAATCAAGCTAATGTAAATAAGACAAGGGGCCAACATCAACAAATTCTTAAGGCTAAATAAAAAAAATAAAAACTTTGATTATGGAAGTGAAAAACTAGTATCTAAAGGAGAATATGATGAGGCCCACCAAGCCCAACAAACAAAAGACCTTCAAAGAGAAGAAAAAAACGATAAAAGAAAGAGAAGAAAGAAAGAAGACTTGAAAGAAAAAAATAAATGAGAAGAGGGAAAAAGATAAGAAGCGGGTAAGGGAGTAAAATCCTTGTGCCAAAAACTCAAATCCATCATTTCTTGGAGATAAGTACTTCCTTTTGTCTCCTTTATCCATATTATTGCATAATTCCCCCTTCCCCCCTTCCCCCTTTTTCCCCTTAAACCCCTGGTTTGGAGATTTATTCGTTTTAATTAAATTTGCATGATTCAGGGGTTTATTAGGTAGATTAATCAGTTAGAAATGTAATATAAATCTTATTGTATGATTTATGATGCTTTGGAATGCTTAGGTGCCATGAATAGCCACGGGAAGCTACATTTGCACTCCCACACAATTTGTAGAGTCTCGATATTTTTTATTATGCCATGATTTTGTTGAGTGAATCATAAAGTTCTGAGTTCTATGGGATTTTTCCGAAGTAAGAATAGAGCTCTCAGCAAAAATTAGGATTCGGGGTTTGTTCCTAGGGGGGTTTTGCAAAGCAAAATGAAGTGTCCCTTATTGAGAAAAATTGAGGTAGGAATGGTAGTGAGTAATTTTTTTGAGTGAGACAAGGGTCTTGTCAAGAAAAAAATGCTTAGAAGGTAACAACCAACACCTAGAGAGACTTTTGCTTAGCAAAAGTACATCCAAAGAAAGGTATATAGAACAACCACCAATGTTGTTCTAGCCTCAAGGAAAAGAAAGAATGTGTGTATGTATGCATAATTGAGACCATGTTTGTATGGCATTGCTTGATACTATGTGTTTCTTGATAAGTGCCATATTTTAGTTAAATTCAAGCTTACAATGCTGGCACTTATCTTTTGATTTTAGTAAAATTGTTTATAAACTTGCCCTAAAACCTAGTTGATTTGTATTTAGTACTTATATAAATGTTATTTTTCACATTTTGGAAGATTATTCCAATCATATTTTGTATTTTGATAAGTTCCGATGGTATCCGAAGCATCCAAGCAAGCAAAGCAAGCGAAAGGGGCATAAAAATCAAATTTGGGAGGTGTTCGAAGCAAAATGGCCCAGAACTCATCCAGGCCTATGACCTTTATTCACCATTAAGCTTTTAACTCGCCCAGGCAAGCATACTCAGTGTAATTTGGTAGCCCAGGCGAGTGGTGGTTTCTAGAAAGATCTTTTAACTCACTCAGGCGAGTGAAAATAGGCTAAAATGGTCACCTGGGGGAGTGGCATCAGCAAGTGGATCAACAAGTGGCATTAAACTCGCCCAGGCGAGTAAAAATAGGCAAAAACACTCGCCTGGGAAAGTGGACACGAGCAGCCATCCCTTCTTATAAATAGGCATGCAAGGGTGAAGGCAAAACATGATTTTGGAGGGAGAGAATGAGAGGAACAACCCAAGAGGCTTAGAGAGAGGTGAGAGAAGAGAGAAAAAGAGTGGAAACTTTGCAGGAACGGGCCGAGGATCGCTACCTTTGTCATGTTTTCTGTTGATCTCTTGCTCTACACCATGATTGGTTAGTTTCTCTTAAGGATTGGAAGTAATCTTCTTACCTTTATGTATTTCTTTTAATATTTGATATATGTATGAATCTTTTCTACTCATTCTGGTGATTTCATTATGTTCTTAATGCTTGATTCTACTTGATCACTAGTTTCATGAAATTGGATTCTAAGTTTAACTGGAAAGTACTCTTAGGATTTGAAATGAATGATTTTACTCTTAACTTACGTTGCTAGGAATAGAGCATAACGTTTAGATTGCAAATAGCACGCAATTTATGATTGTAATACTGGGTTATTTACTTCGTATGCGAGGGATCAATATTCGGTAAATATCCTTAGAATTCTCGATTGCGAGGGATCGATTCGGGGTGAATTAATGTGTGCATCAGTAATGATGAAAAATGATTTATACATGGTAATATTAATTGAATACTAAGGGTATGAATGATGAAACCCAATTCTACGTTCTCTTCAATTAATTTCATTTTATTTGTTTCCGTACTTTTTAGTTATTTTCCGTTATTTTCACAAAAAACATAAAATTTGGCTCATACTCGTTGTACATAACTATTAAACTGTTACTTTTATTTAAATTAACTGAGTAACTCAAGTCCTTGTGGAGGTGAACTTTTATAAATTTTGTAACTTACAATGACAATTGGTACGCTTGCCAAGAGTCTAACATTTCTACCTTGAATGATTGTGATAAGTAGTAGTTGTACCATTTTTTGTGATTTTTGAAAGCATGTGGTTGTGTATGAAAAAGATAAATCCTACACAACAAAAACACTTAAGACTTTAAAAGACACCAGAAGGTGTCTCCTTAGCAAAAGATTTGGAAATATCCCTTAGTTTGTGAAAATGCTTATGAAATGAAAGGTTTCAAAAGCATATATTTTTTTTAAAATACGTCCCTTAGTGACACGGGCTAGAGTCTCCTCAGTTTCAATCATGTTTGAGTTGTGCCCTTGACATATAAGATTTGAACAACTCGTAGAGAGGTCCCTAGGGTGCCAAGAATAAATGAGGTTCTGAAAGATTTATGAAAGGTTCTGAAGGGCAAAAGAAAGGTTTTGTGTAACTCTAGATGAGTTATGAAGATTAAGGGCTAAGAGGTCCCCTTATCCCAGAATGGGAGGAACTATGACCTCTTGACCTAGGAGTTGAAGTGAATAAAATAACACAAGAAGGGGGTGGTTGAGTTGTGTTTTCTATAACTTAGAGTTCATTTTGCAAAGATCAATTTATTATGAAGTATGTTTAGATAAAATATGTTTAGAAGAAATATTTGTTTTGATCTTAGAATGAAAACTAAACAATTTCTGAAAAATAGTAGCTTGCTCAAAACAAACTGTAAAACCTTAGGTTTCCTGCCATCAACCAAGGTGGTTTTGTGGTGAGATGTCTTCCGTTCCAGTAACTAAATCACTCTATGGGTTAAGCCCACTTGAAGAGGTAAAAAAATACTTGGTTTGTCTCTCCCATGACCAACGAAGTGTCGTAGTTGAATGAGTGATCTCCAAGCCAAGACTAGGTGTGGTGTTGCGGTGGGGAGATGTTAAAACTCTAGTGGTGATTGGCAAGGAAAGTCCAGTAGAGGGTTAATAAGGAAAGTCAAGCAAGGGTGCTAGCAGTTGTAAAAAATCAATGGTTGACTGGTTTAGGATGCTGCTGGTTGTGTTAGTTGAAATCTCATTAGTTGGGGTGAGGATTAGACGTAGCTAAAGGTTAGGGGGAACAAGTATAAAAATCCCTATGTTGAATCTCCTCTTTCGTTCCTTTTACATTATGCTATTTATTATTTTAAATAATGCATCTGCATGAGAACGTTCTAAGCATCAAAATGACATATATCAGAATTCATACATAAGAAGGTTTTCGTAATAAGCTTAACTATTTTGTAAAATGACATATCTAAACTAAATCATGTTTGTGATAATAAGGTCTATTTTAAACTAGTTCAATCATGTGCATCAAAGTATGAAAGCTTTCATAAAACATGGAAATGGTTTTGTGCTAGACAAGTTTGAAATAACATTCTGAGTAATGTTTTTGTGATTCTAAATAACAACATTCTGAGTATTGCATCAAGATAACATAAACTGAGTTTTCATAATAACAATATTCTAAGAAATACTTTTATTTAAGTAATGATCTTCTAAATATGAGCAAATGTGCATAGACATTAGGTTCACATAATCATGTCAAACATTTAACAATGAATGTTGTGACTAATCGCTTAGAAAGCTTAACTATTCAAGTAATCTTTGGCTGAACCAGCATCAACTCATGAGATTAGCATGAGCCACAGAGCGATTCCAATCTGAATAACCCCAAGGATAGAGTCATACTTCAACTCATTCATGTCCTCCCCAATTAGCTTAACAACATCCCTTGAAAATACAACATGATATGAGGCATGAGACATACAAGGCATCCATGACATTTTCACACTATTGTAACATGATGGTGCCCTACCCCATATAGACTCCGGTCACATATTTGTTATCATAGCAACCAGGGTATAATTTGATCCACCTCATGTGCATATATACACCACTTATATAAAGTATATGATAACATTCATAGCAATATTCAATGGGTACAACATATACACATATATGTACCAAATCAAACCATAATATCCTCAAACTCTATCACAAGAATAATTTTCAGAATGATCAATTTATAACAATGGAAACAAATATCTCATTCAAATATATATATTTAATAATTGTTCCGTTTGCTAGGAACAGATATCCAATGATGATGCTGGATGGTTGATATGGGATCCAAACTCTCTCTGGAGGTGCTTATAATGATGAAGCACTTCCAAGTACATGATCACAATGCACCCAAGAGGAACCGCAATCGGACGTGGGGTGTGTGCACTGTGAGTAAGGAAAAGAGAGTCAGAGTGAAAAAGTACCTTTCTACTGGAGAGTCCTCTAATTATAAATACTGACCTGTGTAAAAGATGGACAAATCTCCCTAATCTTGGTCGGGATCTTGGAGCGGATATCTTCCCCATTTATCATGCAGTTATTGTCCTTTATTTTCCTTGATTTTGTCAATGAATTGGCGGTTACTCATGAGATGTGCCGGAAATCTCGATCTGACCAGTTTTTATTGGACCTCTTGGGATTTGGCCCGTTCTGAATATCCATAACAGTTGCCCCTCATCCTGCTTATCAAGTATTCTGGATGACCAGGATGATGTTATGTCGATATGATAATATTTGTTGGGCCGTGACCGGGTTAATAAGCTCGACCTCACCGGCCGATATCAGTTTCCGGTATGTGCTACAACTCTCGGTCTAGTGGCATTATCTCGGCCTAGCTTCTGCTGTGCTAGTGTACTTTCTTGGAAGAAGCCAGTCTATTCTCCCAATTTCTGATATTTTGGGGAAATGAAGAGTTCTCACCGCCATTCAGATGTGAAGCAATGCGCCTCCCGCTCATTTAATGCTCTATCCTTTCTTTGCACGTTCCAATCATGAATGTTCTAATTGGATTTCCATTTTGCCCCTACCTTTTGGTGATCCGGACAGTTTTGCCCCTCTGGTGAGTTAACCTTCTCTGTTGGTTACGTGTTTCAAACGCTTCGTATTTTGACGGTTGCTCCTGTTATCCTTATAGTTTTTACCTTATTCTCTCCCCACTTGTTTCCAAAGTTCACAGTGCCATTTCCTCTTTCCTGTTCATTCCCTTGTTTGGCGTTCATCCTCATTTTCATCTTTGGTGCTACAGTCTTCTCCAGATTTCTTCTATTCCAGGTATCCTACCCTCCCTTCTTTTTTATTCTCTAGGATTTTCGCATTTCTGTCTTATTATTCCTATTGCAATCTGCTTTTCATCTCTGTGTTTTTCATTTATTAGCCCACTTATTGGGTTTTGCCTTCTTTCCTCCATTCCTGTTTTCCTTTTGTTCTTTGTTCTTTTCGTCTTGTGCTATGAATCCTTTTGGGTTTAGTCCTGAGGAAGAGGCACACATTCGTAAGACAGTTTCCCCTCGTTCCGCATTTTGGTTTTTTGGTCTTCCTCTTCCAGAAGAAGAGAAAACCAAATGTCTATTATGCACCCTTTCTGGAGGCTCCAAACCCTCCAAACATCCTTTGACCAACAATTCTTTCCCCTCAAAGATCGTAGTAAACTCTGGCGTTAAGTCTCGTGTTGAGCCCAGGGGTCCTTCTATGATCCCTTCTGGCATTCCTTTAGTTCCACATCCCATAGAACTTACTCCTGAGACTCGGTTCGAACCCTGTCCGAGGTGCCTGGATAAATTCCTATACTTGGCTAGCTTGGGCTTCGACAGGCAAGCCGATGACACCCTAGACACGTGTCGTCATAATCCAGTGACCATCACCCCGCCCCTGCCTGCGAGGACGGGGACATCGATGCCGTTCTTGGAGCTGAGATCGGGGGCCGAGATGGTGTCATTGCCCATCGCCGCCCCTTCGTTGATTCAAAGCTCTTCAAATGTTGCCGTCGTTTCTCCAGGTATTCTTACTGACCACTGCCTTTCCATTTTGTCGTAGGTCATCATGGGCGTCCCACCACCGAAAGTAGTTGAAGAATCTCGATCGACTGAATCCTAGACCGACAGCCCCTCTCCTCTTTTAATTGCTAAATTCCCCTGGGTAACTTATGAGGTTCTGAACACCTCGTCCGTTATGAGTTGAGAGAGTGTCGCAGCTCTCCCTATCGAAAATCAGGAAGGATTTTCCATTCGTCAGCTCGGCCCTAGCGAGCCGATATGTTCGTCTGTCGAGCAAGGCGAGCCAAACTTCTTTTTCTGTAAAGATGTGGTCACCTACTTGGGCATCCGATTCCCTCTCACTGATTTTGAGATGTCGGTATTAAAACATCTTTCTTTGGCCCCTTCCCAACTTAATCCCAATGGCTGGTCTTTTATAAAGTCTTTTGAGGATCTGTGCATGAATGTAGAGATTTCTTGTACGGTCCCTATTTTCCTGTATTATTTTGCTGTCCATACCGGCCGCACCGGCCGAGAGCCTTTTGATAGGAAAGGATGGACTTCCTTGAAGAGTCATCCCAAACGCAAACTTTTCCCCCTATTCGCTGAATCTTTTAAGAGATTTAAAAGAAACTATTTCCAAGTGTGTGCTCGACCCGGCCGGCAACCTTTTTTCCTCCAAGGGCCGGAGTCTCCATGGGTGAAGTGGAAATTCCCACTTTACTGGACCCGTGCCCACCATGAATTCCCCCCCGCTTTTTACCAGCGTGAGGAGATGGGATTGTCAGATGCGGATGCTTACTCGGTGGTCCAGATTAATGCTTTCCGAGAGGCTCAGGGCCTTTGCGATATTATTCCCCTTCCTTCTCAATGTTAGTTGAAGGTTTTGAACATGGTATATGCAATTCTTTTCGTTTCTTGTTAACTGATCGTTTCTTTTGCTTTGCAACCGCTGAAATGGAGAATCAGACCAGTGATGTGGGGTCTCGGTCCCGTAGGGTTTCCGGTCACCCCGGGCCGAACCCCTGTGTTGCTGGTGTTCCTCCATTCTTTTCCAAACTAAAGAAGAGGAAGGATGCAAAATCTACCCCGGATGCAGTTGCCGAAACGACGGCCCAGGCCGACCCCGTCCAAGTTCATTTCGGTGTTGCTGGTGCCACTTCTTCTCTGGGCACCCCGGTTGCTGATCCGCCGATCGTGGAAACTTCTTCGACCGTGCTCCCTGAGGCTCTGAAGCTGGTACCCGGGCATCTCTGGGAAAAAGGTACTGAAGACCTTTTTCCCTTTGTCCGGGCTCCGAAGCATTTATCGGATTCTTCCCCTATTTCTGAAGAGCTAATGGGGGAGCTCAGTCAGATGCAGCTCCACGCCTATCGGACCGCTTCTCTTGTCGATAGTCTTGTCACACTGAAGACAAGATATATCAAGGCTCAGGAAGAGCTGGCGGCTGCCCGGGCTGATTCCCAAAAAATGGGTGAGGAGTTGCGCCTTGCTCGGGAGGAGTTTGAGCACCGTCTCCGAGATGCCCACGTGGAGACTCAGCAAGCCTTGGCTAAGGCCGCCTTTATGACTGAAAACTTGAATGAAGTTAAAACTTTGTTCGAGGGGGCGCAAGCTGAGGCCAAGGAAGCTAAGACCAAACTCTTGAGCGAAGAGAAGGAGGTGGCCAAGTTACGGGAAATAATGGCATCGGTGGCCGAGGAATCCTTCAACAACGCCCTGGCGCAGGTCCGGTGTGTCAATGCCGGGGTCGATTTGAACACTGATGGAGTGCATGATATGCGCCTAGCATATAAGGTTTCCTAAGCTTTTAGAAGCAAGAATTGAGCATTGAGCATGGATAATTGCCCTTTTTGTGTTATGATTTGAGCTAATGTGATAAATTGCCAGGAAATCAATCAAAGGTGCCAAGATTAAGCAAAAATCAGAAGAAAAGAACCAAGCTTGGAAGAATATTCTGGCGCCATCAGCGCCAGAATGGCGCCATAAGCGCCAAAGACACTGGAAGTCAGCGCCACCCGCGCCAAAGCCGCGCCAAGGGCACCATCAGCTCTGGAACCTGGTGCTATTAGCGCCAGCATGGCGCCATCAGCGTCATTACCACTGGCATCCCGTGCCAAGTTGGCGCCATCAGCGCCATTCGTTCTGTAAGTTGGCGCCATCAGCGCCAAGTTCGCGCCATCAGCGCCACAGGTCGACAAAAGCTCTGTAATTAAAGCTGTCAAGGGCAAAATAGGGACTTCACAAGCTAGGTTATAAATACTCCACCTTTAGCATTGAATGCACGACTTCTTGGAGGGAAACAACACAAAATAGGGTTTTAGAAAGCTTGGGTGCCTTAGCTAGGGTCTAAGGGAGTTGGAGGCTCAAGTGGAGGTTCTTCTCCATCTTCTTCTCCTTGCACTTCAGCTGGGTATGCCATTTTTTGTAATACAGCCAACCACAATGAGGTTTGGCTGATTTTATATTGTAGTTAGGGCCAAGCACTGAATGTAACCTCCTTTGGATTGTATTGGATGCTATTCTTCATTTATATCAAGTTATTTCACTTTACTTTGATTACATGCATGTTTCTATCTTGCTGGAACTGATCACTCTAGTTGGGTATTGAAAGCTAGAGTTTACAATAGGAATGTTAGGATTCTATGCTTGGACTTGGGTAAAGTGACAAGCTTTACATTGACTAGGGATAGAAGTGTATGCTTGCAACCATTTATTGCGTCATTTAATGCTTAACCTAACAGCTACCACTAAGGGATTAGGGTAATTACTTGGGTTAAAGGGTCAAGATCACTACGGGAGTAGGGCTTAGCTATTATTGTATGAAGATGCATGTTGAGTTACTTGAGATAGATGAATATAGTAGACAATACATGTAGGAAGGTAGGAAGCATTTAGTGTGGGTTGCCCTAGCTACATTACTTCGCATATTGTTATAACCCTATTTACTTGTTGATAATAGTTAATGCTTATAATTAGGTTTAATTTCATTACTACATACACACAACAACAATTTCTTAAATTTAATTGTTCTCCAATCTATTGATATTAATTATAATTTAATCGGTCAAACAATCCTCGTGGGAACAATATCTTTCTTATCATTATATTACTTGAAACGAACGGTATACTTGCCGAGTTCGCAACAGTGCACTTTCAATCTTATGTTCGTGACGGGATGATTACCCCTTATGAAGAACAAAAGGATTCCGTCATTGAAGCTGAGGGCGCCCCCGAAGCCAGAATTGAGGAGGTCTCGGCTTCGAGAGGTGTTGGGATTTGAAGGACTGGGATGCCGGTTTGGATTTGTATTTTTTGCTTTCTTTTATTAATATGTTCGTACAATAGTACAATTTTCCTTTTATAATATTGTGTTCTTTTTTAACTATATGTATGCACATCGTTTATTCGTCTGGCTCCAATGGCCAAGTATAATATTGCCCGAATCGTATGTCCGTTTTCGGTTTTCGGATATATCCCAAGTTACCGTGGGTGCAAGATGGCCAATCGGTACCATGCCAACCTGCTCAGGGTTTGGCGACACCTCGGAATTGCTTGGAACGTTATGTATTGTATCGAAAAATATCGAAAGAATATAATTATTCAAAAGCTATTCAAAGTTTATTCATAAATATCGAAAATTATTCATATCCGTGATCCTGATGAAAGAGATTACATGAAATGGGGGTGTCGAAACACTCGGCCCACTCTTCTCAATTAACGGGAAACACACGGACGATTACTAAGATAAACACTTGTTGATATCTGATGTGAGGATCGTACATTCACATCTCTAACTGTAGTATGTCTTCAGCTTGTTTGCATTCCATGTTCGCTTGACTGCTTGTTTATCTAAGGTTTCCAACACATATGCCCCTTGGCCGAGATTCTGAGTCACCCGGTAGGGTCCTTCCCAGTTGGCTGCTAATTTGCCATCTCGAGCATTCTTGTTTCCAATGTCGGCTCTGCGTAAGACCAGGTCACCTTCCTCGAAGCTTCTCGGCCTGACCTTCTTTTTGAATCTTTTAGCCAAGAGCTGCTTTGTGGCCATGTCCCGGAGATGTGCTTTAGCTCGGATTTCTTCTATTAATTCGAGTTCGTTGACCAATGCCTCATTGTTTATGTCCTCGCCTTCCTTGAGTATAATCCTTCTTCTCCAGGAGGGATGTTCGATTTCCACTGGTATCATAGCCTCACACCCGTAGGTCATTCTGAACGGGGTTTCCTGAGTGGATGACTGAGCAGTGGTTCTATGCGCCCATAAGACGTAATACAATTGTTCCCGGCCTTGTGCATTCACTTCCTGAGTCCCTCCAGAATGACTTTGTTAGCGACCTTAGCTTGGCTGTTGGATTGCGGGTGTTCCACGGACGAGAAATGGTGCTTGATATGGAGGCCGGCCATCATTTCCCCAAACTTCTTATCAGTGAACTGAGTTTCGTTATCTGTGACAATCTCTGTCGGGATCCCGAATCTAGAAACAATGTTTCTTTCGAAGAACTTTTGTACTCGGGTAGAGGTGATGGTAGCTAGCGACTCTGCTTCTATCCACTTGGTGAAATAATCGATGGCTACTATTAGCCATCTCAACTGTCCCTCCGTCGCCTTAAACGGTCCTAAGAGGTCCATCCCCCATTTGTAAAAGGGCCAAGGGGATGTGATTGCCGTCAGTTCGGATGGGTAGGACCGTATGATTCGGGCATGCTTTTGGCAGCTTTTGCATTTCTTTACATGATCCTGGGCATCCATCTTCATGGTCGGCCGAAAGTAGCCCACCCGAATAGCTTTCATTGCTAACGCTTTGGCTCCCATATGATGGCCGTTGATGCCCTCATGTATCTCGGCCAATATGTACCCTGTTAGGTTAGGCCCTACACAAAGTAACATGGGAGTGTGTGGGCCTTTGGGATACAGTTCTTCATCCTGTGTTGTATACATGACGACATCTCAGACTAGCCTCTTTGCTTCGGTGGCGTCATCTAGGGTTATTCCTTGCTCCAGATATTTAAGTATGGGCTGCCTCCAATCCGTGTTGTTCGAGATCATCATGATGCATGTGGGGTGAAACAGCTCCTGTTGGACGACCGTTCGATGATTACCTGCACCTTTGGTACTTGCCAACTTAGATAATATATCGGCCCTCATATTCTCCTCTCTAGGAATGTGGGAGACAACGACCTAATCGAACTCGGCAATTAGCTCCTTCACCTTGGTTAGATATTTGACCAACAAGGGTCCTTTGGCCTGGTATCTTCCTTCGATCTGGGCTGCCACGAGTTGAGAATCTGTGAAAACTTTTAGTTTCTGGGTTCCTTGATCTTTGGCCGAGGCCAATCCGGCTATTAAGGCTTCGTATTCGGCCTGGTTATTCAAGGCGGGAAATTGAGCCGTAGAGATTGTTCAATGGATATTCCCTGAGGGCTCTCTGTTATGATTCTGATTCCACTTCCCTTGGCGTTGGACGATCCGTCTATATATAGCGTCCAGGCTTCCTCGTGTGCTGATGTTATGGGAGTAAGCTCGACCAGGAAATTTGCCAAGGCTTGGGATTTGATCACGTGTCGGGCTTCGTATTTTAAGTCGAACTCGGAGAGCTGGATTGCCCAACTCATCATCCTACCAGCCAGATCCGGTTTATGCAAGATCTACCGAATTGGTTGGTTGGTGTGAACTATGATGGTGTGGCCCTGGAAGTACGGACGTAGTCGTTTGGCAGCCACCAAGAGTGCGAATGCCACTTTCTCTAACTTTTGGTATCTCAACTTTGAACTTTTTAGGGCCCGACTTACAAAATATACCGGCAGTTGGGACTTGCCACTTTCTCTGACTAGCACGGTGCTTACCGCCTCGTCGCCTACGAACAGGTATAGGATCAAAGCCTTACCAGGCTCTGGTTTGGATAATACTGGGGGAGAGGCAAGGCATTTCTTGATTTCCTCAAAGGCGGCTTCATATTCGGAGTTCTGGCTGATGCTGGCTTCTTTTTTCAGCAGCTTGAAGAAAGGTAGTGCTTTTTCTGCCGACTTTGGGAGGAACCGTGTCAACGCCGCCAATCTGCCAGTCAATTGCTGGACCTCTTTTTTGTTGGTCGGGAATTGCATATTTAAAATTGCTATGCATTTATCCAGGTTGACCTCAATTCCCCTGTGGGTTAACATGAACCCCAAGAAATTTCCTGCAGTCACTCCAAAGGCGCACTTGAGTGGGTTCAACCAGATATTATTTTCTCGTAATCTGCGGAATGTTTCCTCTAGATCTCGGATGTGGTTCCTGCTTGAGTCGGTTTTCACGATCATATCATCTATGTATACTTCTATGTTTCGGCCGAGTTGTTGGGCAAAAACCCTGTTCATCATGCGCTGGTAGGTAGCGCTGATGTGTTGCAAACACATCTAGTTTTTAGTATAGTTTTAGGATAAATTTTAATTAAATATATAAGAAATGGAATAGAATTAGGTTAGTTTAGTATTTTAATTGCCTTGAATTAATTTCAATACCATTTAAGCATTTTACAGGCAAAAAGGAGGAAACTCAAGCAAATGAAGAAAACCAAG
>QARZ01040211.1:53030-65528 GCA_013407115.1 Glycine latifolia | reverse complement strand
TTCACCCCAGCAATTTGACTGTTCTTCAAAATTTTGGGGTGTTACAAACCTCACCAGTTTGATCATCAAAAATTAAACAACAATTGTCATTGAAAGAGACCTTGAGTCCTTTGTCGCATAGTTGGCTTATGCTAAGGAAGTTGTGCTTCAAACCTTCCACATAAAGCACATTCTTTATCTTTGTTTTGAAACTATCTCCTATATTTCCTTCTCCAATGATCTTTCCTTTATTATTATCACCATAAGTGACATATCCTCCATCTTTGAGAGTCAAATTTGTGAGCATGGACATGTCACCTGTCATGTGCCTAAAGCAACCACTATCTCTTAGACACACCTGCAAAAGTCAAATTAAGTAACAAAGAAAGGTACCCAATGTGGGTTGGGTCCATAAGGGTTAGTTGGCTTCCATTTTCCCAAATGCATTCACCATTAAGCACATAGTATCTCCTAGTATAACACCTAATGGATGTATGACCTTTCTTCATGCAATAATTACAAGTAATAGAGTTTGATGCTTTTTCAAAATGAGTCACTTGATGATATTTAGTTTTTGAAAAGTCTCTTTGATTTTTCTGTTTTGGTGGTACAAACTTTGTTTTTCCAAAAGGTTTTGATCCATGTTTGTAACCCAAACCAAAAGTATCTCCAGCATATTTTTTAACACTAAGAATTTGATTCAAACTACATTTTCCTCTATAGAGTCTTTTCAAAAGATCAACCAAGTAAGAATTTTCTGAAAGCAAAAGCATATATTTTTCACCTTGACTCTTTTTATAATCATCAAATTCTTTTTGTAAAATCTTGCATTTATCAACATTTGAAGATGATGAGGATCATACACATCCATTAGCTTTGTAACTTGAAACAAACTTTTCATTTGCTTCTTTCAAATTGCAAAGTTCAGATTGCAATTCAGCAATTTTGGTAACATGCCATTTGAGATTACCTTTCAGCCTATTATTGGTTTATGCAAGTTTTTGGGCCTCTTCATGCATCTCATGGAAAGCATCAACAATATTATCATACTCAGAATTTACCTCAAATTCAGCACTTGAGAATTCTTCATCATCACTTAATGTGGAAGTGAAGCAAACATTTGCTTCTTCCTTCTCACTCGTTGATTCAGAGGTTGTTGAATCATTGTCTTCCCATGCTATGTATAGCTTCTTTGGCTTCCCTTCTTTCTTTGTCTTCCTCTCACCTTGTTGCTTCTTCAAAAAGATTGGACATTCAGATTTGATGTGGCCAGGTTTACCACATTCAAAGCAAGTGAAGTTTGAGGTATTGCTGCTGTTGTTGTTGTTGTCATTTTTCATGTTGAACTTTGACAGCTTTTTGTTCTTGTTTCTTCTCATGAATTTACTAAATTTCTTCACTATTAGATTCATATGTTCATCACTTTCATCTTCACTTGAGTCTTCTTCCTTTTCCACATGAGTTGATGCAGTTTTCAAGGCTATACTCTTGTGTTTCTTCTCTGCATCCTCTGCATGTGTTAGCTGTGACATTTCAAGTTCATACTCAAGAAGCTTACCAAAAAGTACAGCCATGGACATCTTGGATAGATCTTTGGATTCCTTGATTGCCGTAACTTTTGGTTGCCATGGTCTTGTGAGACACTTCAATATTTTGATGTTCAATTCTTCAGCATCAAAAATCTTCCCAAGACCAAGAAGATGGATGACAATGTGCGTGAACCTTGTTTGTAGCTGAGATATGTTTTCAGTATTGCTCATCTTGAACATTTCATATTCATGAATCAAAGCATGCTTCCTTGACCTCCTCACTTCATCTGTTCCTTCATGAGTTACTTCTGACATCTCCCATATTTCTTTTGCGCTTTTACATCTAACAGTTCTAAAGAATTCTTCAAAAGAAAGAGCAAATGTAATCATGTTTTTAGCTTTAAAATCATACTGTACAACTCTTTTTTCTGCATCTGTCATCTCATCACACTTCTTGGGAATTCTTTCATTATCAACAGTTTTTGTAGGGATCAAAGGACCTTTCTCAATGGCATTCCAAGCACCAGGATTATTTGATTGAATAAAGATCTGCATAAGATTTTTCCAAAAACTAAAATTCTCTCCCTCAAACATCGGAGGACGATTGAGAGAGGCTCCCTCTTTAAAGGTTATCTGTGTAGTATTCATTTTCTTTTAGAAAATAAAGTGATCTTGAATAACTTTCAAGAACCAGCTCTTGATACCAATTGAAAAACACTATGAATACTTCTCAAATACCAAGAGGGGGGTGAATTGGTATAATCTTGACCTTTTAAAAAACTTTATGAAATCAGAGTTTAAGGATCTTTATCACTTTTAAAACCAATGAGACTTTAATCAAATCAAACCACTTAGTCCAAGACACCTATGACAAAAACCTACACTTATTGATTAACAAAGACATCGCAATTGTCAAGAGATTAAGATAGCAAGAAAGATTGAGAAATATAGATCAACACAAGAACATATACTGGTTCACTTCTCAAGAGAAGCTACATCCAATTCTTCTAATCAAACAAGATTATAGTTTTACTAATTCAAATTTTTACCCCTAGAGAACACTACTCTAGAAAGCTTGAAAGAAACTATTTGACCTTAATTTTACAATAAATTTCAACCACACAAACAATTATCTAGAAAAATTCAAGAGAAATACAAACTGTGATCCTCAATGAATGAATATTACCAATCACTTCCAGGTTGCATGAATGTTAAAGCACAGAATCAACTCTCTTGAACTTCTTTTCAAAGTCTTGTCTTAACTCATCTTCATTTATGAAGCATATACTTTTTTCATCTCAAGCAAGAAATGTAATACTTAGAAAATTGTTTCTTGGACCTATGAAAGCTTAGTAAGTGTTGGGTATTTTGTATTCTCAGATTGTATGTTCGCTCTTAAATCACAGACCCAAACAGCTTTAAATAGAAAATAGTTTTAATAGACTGTAATCGATTAAAACATAAGTGTAATTGATTATTGTACCAAATGTAATCGATTAATACGCCAGGTAATCGATTAAAATGTTCTTTAGCCAATCTGGAAAATTGCCAAGAACAATGTAATTGATTAAATCGTGATGTAACCGATTAAAGCAGTCTGGCTTAGTTTATGAAACAAGTCTTGGTAATCGATTATAGATAACGGTAATCGATTAAGGCAGTCATGTACAATTTCAGAATAAGCCTAGGTAATCGATTACAGATTGTGGTAATCGATTAAGGCAGTCATGCATGTTTTAGAAATACAACTATGTAATCGATTATGCTTTGCATGTAATCGATTAAAGTGTTCTTCATGGCTTTTCCAAAAACTAACACAGTCTTGTAATCGATTACTTATTGGTGTAATCGATTAAGGTAGTGCAGAATTTGATTTTTCCCAAACATTAGCCATGAGAATCTCCTTTTCAATGTAAGCATGAAACCTTATGTTTTCTTTAAACATGTATGCATGTATTTGAATATGCTCTATGCAATGCAAGGATCATAAGGTAGGCTTCTTGAATCAACTAGACAAATTACAAATGCCTTTTGAATGGATTGGCATTTTAAAAAGCTAAAACTCTTAAGTGACTTCAGCTTTGCCTTGATCTTCTTCCAGCTCCCCCCATATCCAGCAAGCAGTACTTAAGCATAATTTGGTTCCAAATGCTTTTTGTAATGCTTCCCAAAACCTAGAAGTTAAACAGGGGTCTTTATCATAAATCAAAGTGAAAGGCACACCATGTAATCTAACTAATTCCTGTATATACAATTGAGCTAATCTCTCTAATGGATAAGAAATCTTAATAGGGATAAAATGAGCTGACTTAGTAAGTCTATCTACAATGACCCAAATTGAGTCGGGGCCAGAAACAGTCCTAGGTAAGCCTACCACAAAATTCATAGATACACTCTCCCACTTCCACTGAGGAATTTCTAAAAAGTTGCAAAGTGCCGGAAGGTTTCTAATGTTCTATTTTTACCTTTTGACATACTAAGCACTTTCCTACAAACTCTGCAATGTCCATTTTCATGCCAGGCCATGAAAACATTCTCTTCAAATCTTGATTCATCTTAGTAACTCCAGGATGCATTGTAAAATTACTTTTGTGGGCTCCACTCAAAATTTTCTCTCTTAATCCATCACTCTTAGGTGCACATATTCTCTTTTGATAAGTCCACAACCCATCATTATTTACCTCAAAATCCTGCAATTTTCCTTCTTGGACTTTAGTTAAAATTTGTTGAAAATCTGATCTCTCTGCTGTCCTAGCCTAATGTGCTCTTTGAAATCACTAGTGATTTGTATTTGACTCAAAATGATACTATTAGAATTTACAAAAAATCTCAAAGTAAGATTTTTTCAAGAGTATTTATGAAGAACATGACTTGGACAGGCCTAATTTAGACGGGGTAAAATTTAGGACCCTTGAACAACATCATAATAATCTCCTTGTGGCAAGATTTCAAGAGGCTGAGGTGAGAGAGGCGGTTTGGAGCTGTGGCAGCGACAAGAGCCCTGGTCCTGATAGGCTAAATTTCAATTTCATCAAGGAGTTTTGGGATATTATTAAACCTGATATGCTTCGCTTTTTGGATGAATTCTATGTAAATGGAATTTTTCCTAAGGGCGGAAACGCATCATTCATAGCACTGATCCCCAAGATACTTGACCTGCAGAGCCTAAAAGAGTACAGACCTATTTCTTTAATAGGTTGCATCTATAAGATTGTGGCAAAGGTGTTGGCTACTAGGTTGAAGAAGGTGCTGCCAATTGTTATTGATGACCGTCAATCTGCTTTCATTGAAGGGCGTCACTTACTACATAGTGTGCTGATTGCAAATGAGGTAGTTGAGGAAGCAAAAAGATGTAATAAGAGTTGTCTAGTTTTCAAAGTGGATTATGAAAAGGCGTACGATTCGGTAAGTTGGGAATTTTTGATATATATGATGAAGCGGCTGGGATTCTGTCCCAAATGGATATCTTGGATTGAAGGATGCTTAAAATCTGCTTCTATTTCCATTTTGGCAAATGGAAGCCCTACAGCTGAATTTTACCCCCATAGAGGCCTTAGGCAAGGGGACCCCCTAGCCCCTTTATTGTTTAATATTGTAGCGGAAGGCCTAACTGGTTTGATGAGAGAAGCACAAATGAAAAACTTGTATGACAGCTTCAAGGTGGGTAGAAATCAAGTGGATATTAGCATACTTCAATATGCCGATGATACAATTTTCTTCGGGTCAACTTCTATGGAAAAAGTTGCAGTTATGAAGGTAATGTTGCGGTGTTTTGAGCTGGCATCGGGTTTGAAGGTAAACTGTAACGAGTGCAGATTCGGAGCGTTTGGGATGGATGACGAATGGATAAACTCAGCTGCTAGCTACTTAAACTGCAGAGTGTTGTCGGTACCTTTCCCCTATTTGGGCATCCCAATTGGGGAAAATCCGAGGAGATGTGTGACTTGGGATACTATAATTAAAAAATGTGAGAAAAAACTAGCGAGATGGAAACAGAAATATTTATCCTTTGGGGGAAGGGTGACTCTGATTAGAGCGGTCCTTAACTCGATTCCTATATTTTTCTTTTCTTTTTTCAGGGCGCCGAAGAAAGTTATTCGTACATTGGAGAGGATTCAGAGGAGGTTCTTATGGGGAGGTAGTAATGACCAGAAAAAGATCCCGTGGGTGAGCTGGAAATCAGTTTGTCTTCCAAAGGCAAACGGACGTTTGGGAATCAAGGACCTTACAAAGTTTAATCAGGCTTTGTTAAGGAGATGGCGTTGGAACCTGTTTCATCATCCGGGTTAGGTGTGGGCACAAGTTTTGGTATCCAAATATGGTGGATGGAGGAATTTGGACGTATCAAGAAGGTCAACTACAGAATCTATATGGTGGAGAGATTTAAGTCTGGTATGTAATTAAAATGCGAAGGGGGGCTGGTTTGTTAGAAGTGTAAGTTGGAAGGTGGGTTGCGGATCCAAAGTGTTGTTTTGGGAAGACGGATGGATGGAGGATAAGGTGCCATTGATGATAAAATACCCTAGACTCTATTTGAATTCACAGCAACAGCAGCACTACATACAACAATTGGGAACATTAGTACAAGATGGTTGGGAGTGGCAGTTCAGCTGGAGAAGGCTACTCATGGAGGGGGAAATTGAAATGGCAGTAAATTTTTTGGAGGAAATACAGGGCTTTATGTTACAAACGCAGCAAGCAGATTCTTGGTTTTGGGATGAAGCGTCAAGTGGTCTATATACAACGGAGAATGCGTACCAAATACTTCATAGGAACGATATAAGTCCAGTTCAGTATGAAGCGTTTAAGGATATATGGTAGTTAAAAATCCCTTGCAAAGCTTCATGCTTTGCTTGGAGATTGTTGAGGGACAGATTACCTACCAAGGATAATTTGAGAAGAAGGAATGTGGAAATCACAGACGATACTTGCACTTTCTGTAGAAACTATGTGGAAGACGCGTCTCATTTATTCTTCAGCTGCGATAGAATCATGCCTTTGTGGTGGGAAGCTAGGTCATGGATAAACATAGTCAGGGTCTCCTCTAATGTCCCAAAAGAACACTTTCGCCAACACTCTTTCTGCCATTTAAAAGGTTCCAGTTTACAGAGATGGCAAATTTGGTGGGTTGCTTTGACTTGGTGTATTTGGTATCATAGGAATAGGATTATCTACCATAATGAAGTTTTTAATGGGCAGAAGTTGATGGAGGACACTACATTTTTTTGTTGGTCATGGCTCAAAAATCTGGAGCTAGGTGTTGACATCCCCTTTCATCATTGGTCTAGCAATATGAGGGATAGTTTTTGATGTTTCAGGGGAGGGTTTAATCTGTACAATCTTTTTTGGGGTGTTTTTAGGACCTAGCAGAAATCAGAACTCTGGTGTCTTTTTTACTCTAAGCCACCTTGGTTCTGTTTGGTTCTTGCTAGGAGTTTTTACCTGTACTACTTGTACTGCTGTAACTACTTTTATTTATATATATTATTATCTTTGCCAATCAAAAAAAAAAAAGCTATGACAGAATTCAAATAACATAATTCTAAACTAAAGATAAATCCTAACAGTTAGATGTGATGACTCCTAAACTTAATCAGTTGATCTCTGAGTTGGGCTTTATCATTAGCCTTATTTGACTGGACTTTGTTGATTTAGAGGGAGAGAAATAGACTAATAGAGAGGGAGATAGGAAGAAATTTCTCAAGTGAAATTGAGCACAATACTTACACTTTGTGGCTATGCTATCAATCGCGGTTGGAGCGGCCGCAATAGCGGCGGAGCGGCGCGGAGCAGGCCTTCACCGCTACAATAGGTAGTGTTGCGGTGCGGTTAAGGATTGCGGACGTCGTGGGCGCGACGTGGGATTCACGGAGCGGCTGCGATTGCAGAGGGAGCGACCGCGATCTTGTCTAGGTCGAAATCTCGCGTGGTATTTAAATGGCCTGGTCTTCTTCTTCACTTCCTCTGCGCGATTTGTTGAGTGCGACCTCTTCCGTTCACTCCGGCCACCATCTCTTCCTTCTTCGGCGGCCTTTTCTTCTTCTCCGGCAGCTGTTTTCTTCTTCTTGAGGTTCTGTTTTCTTCTCCTTCTTCATTTCCATTCTATTTTCTTCTCCTCCTTCATTTCCATTCTGTTTTCTTCTTGGTGACCTCTGTTTTCTTCTTCTCCTCCTTCGTTTTCGACTTTCCGTTCTGTTTTCTTCTTGGTGACCTCTGTTTTCTTCTTCTCCTCCTTGGTGACCTATGTTTCTTCTTTGTTGTCCAGTCCAGGGAGACTCTTCCTTCCCTTTCCTTGTCGTGATGGCCTCTGGTTCCCCAACCTGAATTTCTAGTCAGCAAGAAAATAACAAGACAAGTAATACAATGCCATCAGTGGGATCTTCAAATGCAATGTTTAAGCCTGTAGGTGATAGAATTGACATCTTTTGGAAGTGGAACAGCTTACGGAACAAGAACAATAGGAAGAGCGTGACATGTGATTTTTGCTTGAAAACATCTACCGGGGGAATTACTACAGTGAAAAAGCATCAACTCAGAATAAAAAGAGATGTGGGTGCTTGTAGGAAAATACCGGAAGATGTTAAATTGGAAATGAAGGCAGCCTATGAGCAGAAAATTGCTGAAAATGAGTTATTGGAAGGGATGCAAGAATTAGAAAACGAAGAAGAAGAAGACGACCTGCAAGAGATTACAAGGCTTCAAAGAGGAAAAAGACCTCTAACATCATCAACGAAGGTCACTTCAGCTGCTACCAAGAAGAGGAATACAAATGTTAAAGGTCCTCTAGATTTGCATTTTTTCAAAAAACCTGAAAAATCTGTCCAATTGGGAAAAGAAAAGCGGCAAACGAGCATAAATGAGACTTGTCAAAAGGAAGCAAGAGCAAGAACGGTTCAATATATTGCTCGTTTCTTTTATAGGAATGGAATTCCATTCAATGTTGCTAGATCAAAAAGTTTCAAAATGATGCTTGAGGCAGTTGGAAACTATGGTCCTCATTTAAAGGCTCCAACGTTTCATGAATTGAGAGTTCCACTTCTTAAAAAGGAGATGAATTTTACAAAAGAATTGTTGAAGCATCATGAAGAGGAGAGGATGAAATATGGATGCTCAATTATGTCGGATGTTGGACCGATAGAAAGAATAGGACCCTAATTAACTTCTTGGTAAATTGTTCATTGGGAACAATGTTTGTGAAGAGTGTTGATGCTAGTGAATATATGAAGACCGGGGAGAAAGTGCATGAGCTTTTGAATAACTTTGTGGAGGAGATTGGAGAAAAGAATGTCATTCAAGTGGTGACGGACAACGGGAGTAACTATGTTATGGCGGGTAAGAATTACTATTTGTAATTGTATTACTATTTGTGACTTTTAATTGTAACTAATTCAAGTTTATTGATTTTGGTCTTTTTAGGTAAATTTAACAAACCACTAGACCAAAATTATTTTGGACTCCATGCGCTGCCCATTGTCTTGATTTGATGCTTGAAGATATTGGAAAGATCTCTAAAGTTAAAAAGGCTATACAAAGAGGCATCACTGTTGTTGGTTACATTTATAACCATACATTGGCTTTGAACATCATGAGAAAGTTCACAAGCAAGTCTGAGTTGGTGAGGCATGGAGTTACAAGATTTGCTACAACCTTCCTCACTTTGCAAAGATTGCATAAGCAAAAAAACAAATCTTAGAAGGATGTTCACTTCGGATGAATGGTTAAAGTCCAAGGCGGCTAAAGATCCGAAGGGAAAGAAAGCAACAACTATTGTGCTTATGCCATCATTTTGGAATGATGTAGTTTACAGTTTGAAGGCTATGGGGCCTATTGTGCGTGTCTTGAGGTTGGTGGATAATGAAAAAAGACCCACTATGGGTTATATTTATGAGGCCATGGATAGGGCCAAAGAAGAAATTGAAAAGGCTTTCAATGGCAATCAAAAGACAAGTATAAGGACATCTATGCAATTATTGATAGAAGATGAGAGTTCCAATTGCACCACCCTTTGCATGCTGCGGGTTATTATCTAAATCCTGAGTTCTTTTATGACAATCCGAACATTGACAATGATGTTGAAGTGCTAGATGGCCTATACAAATGCATTGATAGGCTCAGTGAAAATGAAGATTGTGTAGATAAGATTCATAGTGAGCTGCCAATATATAAGAGGGCTGGAGGACTCTTTGGAATAAGTGTAGCAATAAGGAAAAGGAAGACAATGGCTTCTGGTAAGTGGACAATTTCACTTTTTTATCAATTTAAATTATGATTTGATAATTCGTGTAAATACTAATGCATATGAATTGCATTACAGCTGAATGGTGGAAGATGTATGGAGCACATACACCATATTTGCAAAATATTGCTGTTAAAATTCTAAGTTTGACTTGTAGCTCGTCGGGATGCGAGCGTAATTGGAGTACATTTGAGCAAGTAAGTTAATGTTCATTTAGAATTTAGATTTGAAACATTGAAAGTTGAAAGTTGAAACATGAAACTGATGTTTAAGCTTTTTAAATTATATAATAGATTCATTCAAAGAAGAGGAGTAGACTTGAGCACCAAAAGCTTCAAGACTTGGTTTATATTAAATATAACCAAGCTCTTCAAGATCGTTATGAGAGTCATGATGTCATTGATCCTATTGTTTTAGATGACATTGATGATAGCAATGAATGGCTATTGGGAGATTTGGGTGAAGATGAAGATACAGAATTTGATTTGGTTTTTGATGATGATGTGTTGACTTGGAGAGATGTTGCTCAAGCAACTGGGGCCAATGAACCTTTGAAATACACTAGACAAACAACAAAGAAGAGGGCAACTGCTGTAACATCTACTTCTAGGAGGGGAAAAGAAACAGAAGTGGAAGAAGAGCATGGAAATAACACAAGTGAAGATGAAGAGGAGGAAGAGTACATTTCTAGTGCTAGTGGGAGTGATGAAGAAGACAATGACATCAATCTTGAAGAGGATGATGATTCAAATTAAGAGTTTCTTTGTAGAATTGTTTCTTTGACTTAAGAGTTTTTATTGTTAATGATAATTAGTGCATGAATTTTTAGTTATATTTCTCTTTTTCAGCATATATATTTATATTATAAATTTTTTAATACATATATAAAAACATTAGAATAGCGGTCATCCTGCTACCGCTATCCCACTATCCCAGTTTTTGAGGGCGGCCGCTCCACTCCGCTATCCGGGATTGATAACTATGCTGTATACATGGACTCTTAAAAGACTAGTTGGTAACTATTTCATAAGTAAAGAGTAAATGAATGATATTTCCTAAATACTAATTCCTGTGATAACTGAATGCAATTAATGTGTGATGCATTAACATTATTCTGCACGTTATTCTGACAGACTTGTTTATTTTGTTCAAGTGATTCATGACACCGCACGTTATTCTGACAGACTTGTTTATTGTCAATTTATTTTGTTTTTTGCAGATGGGATTTTACTGAAGGAGTTGAATCGCCTTCTTCGCTTCAATGGGTACTTTGTTTATTCAGCTCCCCCTGCTTATAGAAAAGATAAAGATTATCCTGTCATTTGGGATAAGTTGATGAATTTGACTATAGGAATGTGCTGGAGACTCATTGCACGACAAATTCAGACAGCAATATGGATTAAAAGAAAATAACCAGTCATGCCTTTTGCACAATGTAGAAAAAAAGCACATAAACCTCTGATGCTGCTGATGATTCTAAACCTTCATGGAATATCCAACTAAAGAACTGTGTACTTGTTATAAATTCCAAAACAGATTCTTACAAGCTTCCTCCTAGTCACGAGCGCCATTCAGTGTTTTCTGAGAACCTTAACATAATAGGTCTGTCCACTTTTTTTTGTACAAGTGCAAGAAGCTAATTTTTTCTGTCCATATTTTACAGCTTCCTTACTCTTAAATTATACTTTTCCAACCTTTCCAGTGGAAACATCATGCATGTGCAGAGAGTATAGATATTTACTTGTCCACACAGATTTTTGTACAAATGGCCTTAAATGAAGGTCCTGGTAACATGTCAGATAACAACAGATATCATGTTCAGTTAGAAATTTTGCATTGCCATGGTGTCAATGTTTATGCTTCTTGACACGTATAATTTGTTATTATTAAAATGTACTTTCAAATGGCTTTTAGATAATATTCAGGTCTTAGCTTTTAATGAAAGGCACAATCTGCAGCATAACAGAAATTAGCTTTGCTAAAATTGTTTATGTTGCCAGAATAGTTTTGTTCTTAAACTTCAAGTTCTGTGGGAATATGATAGGAGTAGGAGGTGGGGTCAAGTGTACCGAAGGAGGGACAATTAGCAAAATACAGTTAGTTATAACTAACTGGACTGTTAGGGAAGTTAGTAGGTGACTGTTAGACAGTTAGTGGGGGGACAAAATAGATATATAGATGTTGGGTAAGTGGAGAGGGGGCATTGAAATTGTACTAGGAGGTTGAGTGCCTTGAATTCACTCTATAGTAGCAATAGCTACATCTTTCAGCAATAAAATTCATTCTTTTCCCTATTATCTGAACCAGTTTCTATCAACTGGTATCAGAGCTCCGATCTTAGAGCTGTGGGTTGATTCATGGTGCAGAAAAGCAACGCAAGAATGGAGGCAAGGATAGACATGATGGAACAGGCTATAGAAGAGACGCGTGATACAATGGAAACATGTCTGAGATCCATGGAAGACGCGATTCAGAAGCTGGCGGAGGTATGGGAGCAACCAGCTGCTGCGGCGAGGGCCAGGGAAGAGGAATCACGGGCCAGATGCAAGGAAAACGCCAGAATAGGAGGTAGCAGGTGGCAGAATCTTGAATTACCCCTTTTTATGGGTGAAGACCCATTGGGTTGGCTCTCCAAAATGGAAAGATACTTCTGACTACAATCTGTACGTGAGGAGGATAAGCTGGAGGCAGTGATGATGGCAATGGCAGGAGAGGCACTGGGCTGGTATCAATGGTGGGAATCTTGGAACCCAA
>QARZ01040211.1:0-38030 GCA_013407115.1 Glycine latifolia | reverse complement strand
TCAGCATTTCAATCATCAACCTATCCTATTCTTAAATCAACATAACCACATAGTAAAATAACCCTCAATGATATGAAAATTCAGCCTACTAGGGTCAGCCATAAATCTGTACCATTGCACATAAAGATTAGTCCAAATAACCCCTTGATTAGAGATTGAAGCCTAGCCTACCTCAAGTAAATTGGATTACAAATGACTAAGTAGGTGGCTGCACTTCTTGGAAATCTTCAAGGAAGAAAGTCTTAGGATGATTTATATGAAATAAAAGAAGACAATGAAGGTATAGAATACTATAAGAGCGGCTACGATTACAAGGAAATAAGAAATGAAAGCAAGGTGCAAAGTTAAAGCAAGTGGGCCGTGAGAGTGAGCTTGGAGGCTAGTGGTTTACATGCAAAATTTTTGTAGTTTGATAGGCGATTTATATTAAGTTAGTTAGTTAGTTAGGTCTTAAGGGAATTTAGTTAGATTTCAACTTGGTTAGTAGTTAGTTTGATTAAAATGTAACTAACTAATCATTACTTAAGGGATATTATCCTACAATTTTGTCTTATTCACTAGATTTTTCTTGGTCAATCTTTGCAAATATTCCTTGATCCTTGGCCTAGTTGCACATGGAAACTTGTTGAATATCTTGATTTCATTTGTTTAATTCCTATAGCTACACATTGATTGAGTATTTTTAGTTTAATATTTTTTCTATTCTTCTTAGCTTATTTGACTTCTCTTGGACTTTTATTTTCCCATTCTAATTCATTTTTTGCCTTAGGCAAACAAGTGGGCTTAATTGATAATTGTTGCTTATTTTCGGAGTTTTTGCTTACGTGACGTATCTTCATTGTGCAGGACCTAGAGAGCTCTACAGAACTTTAAATGGTGCATATGAGTAGTCCCTGGAAAGATAAGGAAAAGATCTACAATTTTGTCAGATATAAGCTGAGGCCAATTTTGTCGGTGTGAGGGTCATTTTAGGCTTGGAAGTCAGAACCACTGCACTTGAATTTTGGGCTGCGAAATTGGTGTAATTAGTAATTAGTTAGATTAGTTGGGCTTAATTATGGGCCATCCCTTCCTACTGACTCAGTCACTATATTTTAGTGATTTTATTTATTTGGATGGACACATTCATTTTAACACAAACATATTTTGTAGTGACTTTTAGAAGTTTTTAGAATTAAAACTCTTTCTCTTATTTTCTCTGAACTGTTCTTCATTGTTCTTCATTTTCATTTTTGTTCTTTCATTTTCTTGTACTAATTTCGTGGGGCTTCCATTAATGATGATCATGGAAGGCTAAACAATCAATCAATCCAAGGATCTAGCCCAAGCAAGGAGAATTTGAGTTCTGGTTTGGTATTTCAATTTCTATATGAATGTTCACTTTCTTCTTCAATCCTCTATTCGATTTTCATGATTATGAATGTGTTTAGGATTGAAAATGGATTAGGTTATGAATTCATTTCCTAATTTTGACTTTTAATCACAAATTATTTGGATGATATTTCAATTAGGTTTGTGGTTTCAATTAATTTAGGGGTTAATTCGATTGAACTGCTTCTAATGAAATTGAATGAACTTTCATAATCTGAGAACTATGATAATTCACATTGCTTGGTTTGGTGAATTGGATTGATGCTTTTTAATATGTTTTAGAATACCTATTATCAATTCTGTTAGTTTCTATTTTGTTACGTATTTCTGCAATTTGTATTCAACGCATGCAAACTGTTCGCTAAAAATCCCCCTTATTATTTCCTAGTGAATTCAAGTGGGAACCATATTGATTGTGTCTCTGAGTTAACTTAGGTTAATCCTATGCTACAAAATTAGCGTAGTTTAATTTTTTTGAAGCGATACAACATCAGTTATCACACACACATGGCCATAATTCAGCTTTCCCTTTGGCCTTCACCAACACACACATATCATGGCTGCACCAATATTTTAAGGTTTAAGGAAAGATTCCCTTCATTAGTACTAAGTGTCCACATTGATATCCACCTAAGGCTTGTTCAAGAAGTTTGTTTTTAATTTTTCTTATTCACTTCATTCATTTACTACTCATTTGACTATTGTACACCAATTTCATTGCTATTGAGGTTGTAAAACCTCATGTACCATGCATGTTTCAATTTAAGCAAAAATCCCTTAGTACTTAACTGGCCATAACACGTGTATTTGGATTCTTACAAGAATCGAATTTTGATTGGCTCTAGGCTTGACTGAAATATTTAGCCCTTGTGACAAATTTCCAAGTGCTACATGTTACCAAAACAAGAATTTTCACTTCCAAATAGCTTAGAAAAATCTCACCACATATGGTTCGGTTCTTCCTATAATCTTTGCTAATCCACAAGTTATTAAATTCCCATCTTTTAGTATGTTAAACTATACTTCCTAAGCTTTCTAACAAGGTATCATATGCCTCAATTGGACTTCTAAAACTCTAGATATAGTATTTTAAAATAAAAACTCCAAAGCTACCAGCAAGATCAAAATTCCACACTAACATCTCTTATTGTTTTTATGACTGCAAGCAGTAAAAAATCCAGTTTTGGCTACATTGTTGATATGTTAGATTTAACATCTAGATCTTTAATTCCATATATTGTAAGCATAATTTGAGTAAGAAATGAGAGAGATATAAATTTTTAAAAACAGGTGGTAGTTGTTGTTTTGGTGTGGGCAGTTTTGGACAACTTGTGTTCAAATAAATTATATCATTTCCTTCTTGTATCAAACTATCATCACATATCCGAAATTAATTTAAACATGAATATAAGCTCAAGATAAAAGTTTCCTTCTCCCCTTTCCTAGCCCTTCACTTCCCTTCTCCTTCTGTAACATCCTCAAAATTATATTATGAGTTATATTTATGATTGAATTATGGAAGAAGGATGATAGTTGGATACAAGAAAAATAGGACAAATTTTATTTAAGCTGCCCAAAAACTTCCATATCTGCCACCCGAATTGCAAAATTTATTTCTCTCTCAATTCTTATTCAAATTAAGTTTATGATATATAGAATTAAAGATCTATATGTCTACTACAACATATTAAAATTTCAGACCAATCTAGATTGACTACTGTTTGCAATAACAAAAACACTAAGGGATGTCATTGTCCTAAGTTAAATTCGCTGGCAGCTTTGGAAGTATAGATTAAAAATTCTATATCTCGAGTTTTATAACTCCAAATACGGCATGTGATACTTTTTTGGAAAGCTTAGGAAGTCTAGTTTAACATACTAGAAAATGAGAATTTTTGGATTAGTAAGTTGGTACAGAATAAATAATGAGTGAACCCTATCTGGTTGAGTGCTTATAGCCCTTTGGACCATTTGGATTGAGTAAAACTTGCAACTCTTGAAATTTTGGTCCAAGGAATCAAATATTCAGCTCAAATAGGGACTATCCAGAAGTGGATTCATGTGCAAAAGCCATAGAATAGGCATAGCTAAGTGAACTAATAGGAAGAAAAGTTTGGTAAACCAAAGTCAATGGTAAGTCAATGAAGATAAGCTTTTTGAATCAACCTTTCTAGGTGGCCCTTCAAGGTGGAAAGCAAGCATTAAACCAATCAAATTTTTCCTCTTGAATAAGCCTTTCCATGTGCATAGGCCAGCTGCCCCCAAGTCAAGGATTAAATGGAATCTTGACCAAGAAAAATCAAGTCAAGATAAGGCTTAAGTCATAATATCTTCTAAGGTAATAATTACCTAGTTAAATTCTAACCAAACTAAATCCTAATTCAGTTACAACCCAACTAAATCAATTAAAACATAACTGAAATAAATGAGTATAAATAGCTAGGGCTGTGGAAAAAAATTCACGTAGGAGCTAGCATCCCAAAGCCAAGGCCAATTCCAATTTTCCTTGTGTCTTGCTTTCATTGTCTTGCCTTCTATTTGCTGCCTACAAACCTTGACCTCTTCTACCACCTCATCCACCAATCAATTTCTTCTTTCAAGGCTTCATTTCTTAGAAGATATTCAAAAAGAAGCAGCCACTTAATCAATTTCAAATCCAAATCCATTTGAGGTAGGCTAGGCTTAAATCTTTAATTAAGAATTGATTTGGATTAATTTACATGCTTAAATGTACAGATTTATGGTTATTATTTAGGCTGTAATTTCATGTCATTTGAGGGTTATTTTATGATGTGGAAATGTTGATTTTAACCATAGGATAGATGATGATTTATAGGTTGAAATATTAGTGATATTTGGAATCACATTTGATGATTTTTGTGAGTGATTTGATGACCTTTGGGCTGTTTGTTAATATTTTTATTATGGGACTGTTTTGAATTAATTTTTTTTTTTTGAAGTAGAGGTTGAATGGTATGTAGTTAAATGGTTCAAATGTTTGAGTGATTAAATTTGAGGATGAAGTATCAAGGTGGTAGGTGAAAGGAGATTAAAATGCATGCTAGGTTATAATTTTCTTGTGAAAGTTTAAAGGTGTTAGAAATTATTTTAGAGATATATTGTGGTTTATTAGTAAGGTTACTAATATGAATTTTTATAGCTTGAGGATATTCAAAGGTCATGCCTAATTGGTAATGATCTTATTTGAATAAGGTATGGTGGTTTAACCATACTTGTGGTAAGTATGATGTTATGACAACAACAATTTTTCCATAAGATGGTATGTATTTTGCTTATGGATTTTATTATGAATGGATTTTGACTGATGATATGTTGATTTATGTTTCAAAGTCCAGTACGAGATTTGTGAAACAAAATTTGATACTACATACAGTATGATATGTAGTGACCAGGTGCAAATATATGGAAAAAATCATGCATGTTTGCGTAAGACGATCGCAGCGTCTACATCCAGTACGAGGTGTAGCTACATACAGTACGATATGTAGAAGCCATGTGCACTCTGGGAAAATTCATCTCATGCATCCATATAGTTTGCATAATTATTTTATTGCTTCATTTGAATATATTAATTATTTACTAACGTACTAACGTGTTTGGTGGTTTAGTTTTTGCCTACTGAGAAATTTTATTTCTCATTAGATTTGTTTCATTTTTTTTTATAGATGGCAACAGTGGTCAATTTCATTGACGCCTTGGACTGATGGTGGTACAAAGATAAAGAATTGTCTATAGGAAATGAATGATGAAAGTGATTGTAGTATCTTTATGTTTGGTTGAGAATGACTCTTGTACAAGGACTGTGGCTACGTATTATATATATCAGTTTAACAAACTTCTATAATTTATATGTTTTAGAATTTATACTAGGATCCGTTCAGTAAAACTAAAATAGTAATAAAAATTATTTAACGATTCTTAAAAATTTAACCTTAATAAAAATATAATATTTAGAATAATTTTAGGTCGTTACACCTTCCATTTCGGTTGCCCAAAACCTTTCTCCTTTGCTTCTTCCATTCTCCTCGCCCAACACTTCTTTTGGGATTTTTTTCTATGTCTTTGTGTTCAACAGAATCTTGATTTTGTTGTATTGTTTTTTGTCTGATGAAGGATAAAAATACAATGAATACATTGCAAATGAACCAAGACGAGGGGTGAATTGGTTCAAACCTGAGATTTAAAAACTTTCTGAAATAAAATGTAGAATTAAAACTTTGCATCGTATCACTAGTTCACCTTTTTCAAATTCAGAAATCTTTCTTCACCCAAGATCAACTTTTGATATGAAAGCAATGACAGAAAAATATTTCTTTGATAATAATACTTGATTTCACAAAGACATGTAATGAAACATACAGAATTCTAAACTAAAGACAAAGCAATTATACTGGTTCACCTCTCAACCTTGGAGGCTACATCCAGTTGCTTCCAACTCACACTAGGTTAGAGTAATTACTATATCAATGAATCTTTTACAAGTAATCCACAAGTGACTTTCTTTATCAACACTAGACAAAGATACTGATTCTAACACCCTATTAGAATACAAATCACCAAGATACTGAAAACTCTACTCAGAATCCCAAACCTAGAGAACCCTACTCTAGTATGCTTGAAAAGAAACAAATTGATATATCACAATACAACATAAAATGTTAAAACATCTTAAAAAGATAGGTTCAAGATAAACACAACCTATGATCTTTCATGTATGAATGAATGAAATGAGATTACCACACTTTCCAGGTTGAAAACATAATAGCTCAAAAGCTCTATCTTGAAAATCTTCTTTTCTTTAACACATCTAAAAAATCAGAATCCTTGATCCTTACCAGAAATGTTTTTCACTCAGAAAGCAGTCTTTGAAACTCTTAGTAAGCTTTTTGTCTTTTGGGTACTCATGTGTTTAGAACAATTCATTCAATATGTATATATAGAGAATAGACTCATAAAGCTTTATAAAAACAGAATTAACTGACAGTAATCGATTAATTCGCTAGAGTAATCGATTAAAGAAACTAAATAATCGATTAATGTGTTCATCAGCTTTCTGGAAATGATTTCATGAACAATATTATCGATTAATCCGTACTGTAATCGATTAAACCAGAACAACATCAAGAAAAATGAATTAAGATAATCGATTATTCCAGTGATGCATGGTTTTTCATAAAACATTATGTAATCGATTACAAGAAGCCTGTAATCAATTAAACTATTCTTCAAGGCTTTTCCAGAAACATATGAATGCCTTTAATCGATTAAACTGCTTGTGTAATTGATTAAAGCAATAGGTTTTGCTTTTTTAAACAACTTAGCCATTGAGAACGTAATTTCTTATAAAACCATTTGATTTCTTTGAGACTGAAAACTATGTATGCATGATCATGAGAATGCTAATGAAAATGAAAGATCACAAGACAATTTACTTGAACCACTTTAGACAAATTTACAAATGCCTTCAAATGATTGGGCAAGTAAAAGCTAAAACATCATCAAGCCTTCCACCTTGCTTTAATCTTCTCTCAGCTTCCCTTAAACTCAACAAAGGATACAATGGAATCATGATTCCATTGTTGATTTTGTCAATACATACAACAGAATCAGAATCATGATTTCGTTGTTAATTTTTTAAGAAAAATAGTACAACAGAATCATGATTCCATGGGAAGGACATTTTTGGATAAAAAAAGCGGCCAACCCCTTGGTAGGGGCCAAAAGCAAGCAATTCCCTCCTTGCATATATGTGGTATGCTCATCTAGGCCCATGTCATGATCCATCGCATGTACATAGCAAGTTCTATTGGGCATTGTCATGATCTGGCTCATGCTAACACATGATATGAGCTAAAACTTTTTGGAAATTGCTTTCACACCTCTCAGAGCATGAAAGTACCCTTCTATAACCTTAACTTCCCTCTCTTACTAGCATCCTTCTACATCTTCAAAAACTCAAAAGTGAGAGTGGAGACAAGTAAGAGAATCGCGATGAACTAGAGACAGAAAAAAGAAGACTCACCTTAGATGTTGAGGGACGAATTGGTGTTTTTTTATGAGTGGTGTGACACCTTTTCCCCCACATAAAATCTATTGGTAGAAATAAAGCAAGCGGATTATAATATTTAAGATTAAAAAAAAAATCTTATAAGATAAAATGTACCACAACTTTAATGTTTTCCATAGTCAATGCATAGATAGATAATAATAATAATAATATAAAATTTATCGACTCTCTCCAAAGGTATTTTAAAATCCATAACTAAACTATTACAATTAAAAACATAAATTTAAAAGAGAAAATAAACACAAGTATAGCCCCAATGTCCCAACCTATTGGAGCATTACAACCCATAAGGTAAACATAAAATAAACAATTACTGATTGAGGTCTAAGCATCTTATCAAGAATCATCCTTAGCAATGAATTGAACCTTACCTGCAAATGATAATTAGCCTAAACACAAACAAGACAAGCAACAGGGGAGTGAGATACATCTTACCACATATAATAGTGTAAGGATTATAAAAAATGTATCATCACCACTCGTGGCAAACATTTGTACCATATTCACATAACCATATACTTTCTAATAGAGACATATGCATTATGATGCAACTTTAACTTATGACTCTATAAGCATGTTGTATCAGTTAAAAAAAATTTGAAAGAAGCTCAGGTGGACATGCAATTGTCATATTTCTACACCATTGGAAACCCAACAACACACTTTAACTGAGATGAGATTGCCAATAGCACATCAGGAGTATCCAGTTTTGCAAGGATATTCCAACTCATGGGATCGACATGAGTCACATGGAGATTCCAAACTAGATAGCACCCTCAAGGACATAGTTATACTCTAACTCATTCATTCCCTCCCCAATCAGCTCAAAAACATCTCTAGAAAGAACACAACATGACATGATGCATGGGGCATACAAGCCATCCATGGCCTTTTCACATTATCTTAACATGGTGGTCCCTATCCCACATGGACTTGAGCTACATAATCACAACGCATACACACATGGACAAAAGCAACCCATAATGTTCTCAAATTCCAACACAAGAATAATTTTCATAATAATACCATAGCAACACTATATTATCATAAACATAAATTTATAAATAAATAAATAAGTATTATATATAAATAAAACTAGCGCATAACATATTGGTTACTAAATGATGAATATTTAAAAGTTAGCCTTTAATGCATTAATTCCAAAATATATATGAAATGTATATTATACCACCCAAATATATAACTTTCAAGATGGAATAAGGCAAAGGCACAAGGATTAATAATTTGAAAATAAGACTAAGAGGTGGAAATGCAAGCCATTGGGAATGAATTTTATAAAATCATATATGCATATTATATATACACAGATATTGCATGCCTGTGTGCCCGCATTTCTATTTCGTTATCGCATTTTTTTGTGTTGAAATTTCTTTCTTTTTTTAATTTATCGTATTATGCAATAATGTATGTTGCAATAGTATAAATAAATTGAACTATATACAAATTAAAAAAAGTTACAAATATTGCATTCATAAAAGTCAAAGGAAAAATACTATTTATGTACAATACTACAATAATTGGAAATCATAAATCTTCCTTAATTGACAAACCAAACAATGCATGCATTTCATGACGATCTTTAGCTTCCCTGCAATTTGTGAAAACAAATGTTAATTTTATCATTATTTTTAGTTAACCGGTAAGAAAACATATTAGCGAAATAATAAATATTAAATTTGAATAATTATTTACCTTTGAAGGATTCTTCTTAATTCTTTGTAGAACACATCATCCATAGTTTCTTACCTTTTTAAAAACTACAAAAATAGGTTACACAACATTATGTATATGTTGGGTGGTGGTTTTTCATGTAATTAAAAAGTAGTCAATTAAAGAACTAATTACAGCCTCAAGAATCAAGACATTTGTTTGGTATGAAAGTTTTGAATATGACACGTATCACTTGATATTGTATTTTCAAGTGTTCTAATATAAAAAAGAAACTCTCAAGTTAGAATTGATTGAAATAAGAATAAACACACTAAAAGGGGGGGGGGGGGGGTTGAATAGTGTGTATACAAAAATATAAATTTTTGCAGTATTAAAGTAGATATAGATAGTGATATATATATGTAGCAAGTCGTTCACTGAAGACAAATATGGTCGACCAAATACTTGATAGAAAGATAGAGTTCTTAAAACCGTTTTTCAAATAAATACTTGATGTTAAAAAGGTGACAGAGAGTGCTATAAGAACACTCAATAAATCGTTATGGAGAGAAATAGAAATACTTGGTTTATACTGGTTCACTCAACCTGAGCTATGTCCAGTTCCCCTTTACTCACAAGTAAAAGGTTCCACTAATCAAAACTTGATTACAAAACAATTGTTTTGACCTAACACTTCTGGCTTTACAATTATTCTTAATACCCCTTTACTCACAAGTTAAGTATTGTTTAACATTAAGCCACTCTTGGCTTTCACAAACAAAATTTTGGATGAATACAAGTATTCTGTAACACTCAATGAGTTAATAAACAATTAAACTCAAAGTAAACAAATGAAAATTGTATATCAGTTGTCTGGTGATTTTAGTAGACTTTTGCTTTAGTTATTTTCTTGCTTTCTTGTAATATTTTTCACCATATCCTTTTTGGATGGAGACTTCCTTTTATAGACTTCAATGAAAGATCCATTATGAGATCAATGTCAATTTCTTGAAAAGATAGTTGTCTCATGCTGGAAGATAAGGCTACATGTCATACTCTGATTTGAGAAGAATGGACAACAGTACAGACAATGCTATGTGCTCCTTGACCATAGCAAAAGCAACCTTTGAGAGAATATTCTGTGAATACCTTCTATACTCTTTGATACCATCCTTTTCTTAAATTCAAACGTTACCAATTCAAAATAAAGAGGCAAAAATTGAATTTGTATAAATAGAACACGTTTACTTCCCTTTTTTGTCTATCACAGTCTTTTTGAGTTTCTTACTGGCTAGATGTGAGAGTTAACCAAAAGATAGTGTATAACATTGATTCTCATAATTGTGAATGCTCTCTAGTTTTAGTGCGTTGGGCATATAAAATAGAGTATTCTCTCTTGGAGTGTGGACGGTACTGAATATTGTTAAGGCCTTTAACATATTGATCATTTTCACTTGTCAAAAACTCATTTGAACATCAATAATTTATACTTGTCGTTATTCATCAAAATCCAAGGTGGATGAGATGAATGATTGTCTAGACCTAACAATCTCCCCCTTTTGATGATGACAAACATTATAAATTTTGATTTATAAAAAAATAATCAGAGTTCTAAGGATATTTACTGAATATCGATCCCTCGCATATGAAGTAAATAACCCAGCATTACAATCATAATATCATTCTATTTGCAATCAAAACATTATGCTCTATTCCTAGCAATGTAACGTAAAAATTAAAATCATTTAGTTCAAATTCTGAAAGCACTTTCCAGTCAAACTTAGAATCCAATTTCATAAAACTAGTGATTAAGTAGAATCAAACATTATGAACATAATGAAATCACCAGTAATGAGTAGAAAATATTCATATATATATATATATATATATATATATATATATCAAATATCAAAAGAGATACATAAGGGTATCAAGATTACATCCAACCCTTTGGAGAAACTAGGTAATCATTGTGTAGAGCACAAGATCAATAGGAGACATGATGAGGGAAGCAATCCATGGACCTTTTCTACAAGAATTCTTCTCCATTTCCCTCTTCTCTCTCCTTTTCCTGCGTCTTCTTTTTGTTCCTCTGGTTCTAACCTTTCCCTGCATCCTTGCATGGCTTTTTATATACAATTGGTCCAAGAGGTGCCAGATGAACTCGCCCAAGCGAGTTGGTTGCTTATTGACATGCTGCTAGCATATGTAGTTTTTAGGTTAAATTCATTAAGAAACTAAGCATAAAATGTCAAATAAATGCAAGAATAAGTACAAAGTTCATCATTATTGTGTTTATCACTGATTCTATGCAATTTTGATGTTAGGAGCCAAGAAAAGGAAGAAAGAAAGCAAAATAAAGAGCTAAGGATTTTTGGAGTCTCGTGCCAGTGGCGCCAGAGTCACGCGGATCGCGCCACATTTACTAGAAGCTCGCGCCAGTCGTGCCAAAGCTCGCGCCATCCACGCGGACAACACTGGAAAATACGATTAAGCTTAAAGATAACATAAAAATAAAAGATATCATGGTTATTATGACCTAGATATAAATAGGAAAGTAGTAGGACATTTTTAGACACGAACACAGAGGCAAAAACAAGAAAAAGAGGCATTGAAGGAGATCAAGAAAGGAGGAAGATCAAGAAGAAGGCCGAGATTGAGGGGTTTGATTATTCTTCATTCTTTGTATTCTTTCTCTTCTACCTCATCATCATTGTATTCAAGCTAGATATAATCATGTCTGGCTAATTCCTCTTTGATTGTGGTTAAAGCCAAAGCCAATGTGAACTCTTATGTAATTTGAATTGGTATTGATACAGTTTATAATAATTATTTTGCTTTATCTTGTTCTTTAATGACTTTTGCCTCAATAGACTTTATCAATCTATTAGGGTTCCATGAACTGGGATTCACAATAGGGATATTGGGATTTTAGTCTCTGAAAGCGGTAGAGTAACAATCTTTACATTACCTAGGGATAAAGGTGTAGAATTGCAAAGAAATAAATATATCAGCTCAAAGCTTAATTTAAGAAGGGATTGCTAAGGAATCAGAATTCTTAATTAGATTAAAGGGTTAAATGACCGAGGAATCAGGGTTTAACTAAATTACGTAAGATATATCCTTTGAATAAATAGAGTAAGCAAAGTTAATAATCAATTCAATTACAAAAGTAGGGATCAGAGGTGATTATGCTTTAACCACAATTCTTCCTCATTATTGCATAATTTTAAGTTTACATCACGTTTGAACTTTATTAATTTTAATAGTTTCTTAAACCCAAATCACAATCATATTCGCTCAATTATATTATTTCTATTCCAATTTAAAGAGTCTAAATTACAATTAAATCTTAGTGCCTCAATCCTCGTGGAAACGATATCTTACTTATCATTTTATTACTTGGAACGATCAGTGCACTTGCCGTGTCGTAACAAGTTTTTGGTGCCATTGTCGGGGGTTGATTACGCTATTTTACTTGTAATTTTGTTCTTTAATATTGGATTTTTTGTTTTACTGATCTGTTTCTTTAGTTTATGCGAGGTTTAGTTGGACCTGAAGCTTTACAGTTTGACCCTGAAATAGAAAAGACTGTGAGAAGAAATAGAAGACTAGCCAAGCAGAGATGAGAGATAGAAAAATCTAATTCAAACAGTGAATTAGAACCAGAGATGGCTGAAAGACCACCACAAGGGGAGGAATTAATGGAGGATATCCTAGCTCCATTGTTCACAAGACCCAATCCTAGCATAGTCCGACCACCGATCGAGGCTAACAAATTTGATATTAATCCATCATTAATCGCTTTGGTGGAAAGGAGTCAATTTGGTGGAGAGGACGATGAAGATCCACACAATTTCATTGACAGATTTCTGAGGATTTGCGATACAATCAGACACCAGGGTGTATCAAACGATGCTGTGAGATTACGACTATTTCCCTTTGCTGTTAAGGAAAAAGCACTTCATTGGTTACACAGATAAACTCCCAACAACATCAGTACGTGGGAAGAAATGGTTACTAAATTTTTCTCTCAATATTTTTCTATGGAGAAATATAATAGATTGGTGAATGATATCACCAATTTCACTCAGAATGAGAGAGAAAGTTTATGTGCAGCTTGGAATAGGTTCCAGGAATTGATCAGGAAGTGTCCACAGTATGATATGACTGTGGGAAAGAAAGTACGCATATTCTTTAACGGGATGACTCCAGAATCAAGACTTACAGTGAATGTGGCAGCTGGAGGTTCGATTAGATCGAAGACAGCTATTCAGACGTATGAGTTAATTGATTCACTGGCTCGCAATGAAAATGAGAGCATAGCAGCTCAACCAAAAAGGGAAGTTATCCAACTAGGAAGCAGTGACGCAATGTTGGCTGAGCAAAAGCTTCTATTACAGCAATTAGCAAGATTGAATGAGAAACTTGACAGGATGCAAGGTTCAGCAGTTCAAGCTTCAACTATCAGAGCACAACCACCTACTTGTGAATACTGCCAGGGAGATCATGAATCCAATGAGTGTCCTACCTTGGGAGGAGCTGATCCAGTGCAGGTTAATGGAGTATGGTACGATCAGAGAAATCATTCTAACTTTCAGAGAACTTCAAATTATGCTCCAGATAATAATTTCCAAAGAAGAATTCAGGGAGGAGGTTTGGATTACAAATCCAATAATTACTTGCAGCCTCCACCCATTCCACCTAAGGGCCATCAGAACTAGAGAAGGCTATGTTGCAGCTGTCTAAGACTATGAATGAGCACATTCAGGTTACTAATTCTTTCATCAAGGAGACTAATGCCTTCATCAGTGAGACTCGAGCCCATCACAAGAATCAAGATGCTTCTATCAGAAATCTTGAAAATCAAATTGGTCAATTGGCTAAGCAATTGACTGAGAGGTCTCAAGGACAATTCCCTAGTGACACTGTTGTCAACCCAAGGGAACAAGCAAATGCAGTTACAACAAGAAGTGGACTTGTTACCAAATCTCTAGAAAAGTCTGATGTCATTCAAAGAGAGGTTGAAGAGAAGACCACTACAGTTTCTGATGAATAGGTAGTTAAAGTGCCTTCAAGCAAGCTAGAAAAGAAATCGATGGATTTTTCTTGTTTTGAGAAGCTACCTTATCCTATGAAGCTCAAGCAACAAGCTCAGAAGCAACAATATAACAGGTTTTTAGACATATTTAAGAAATTGCACATTAATATTCCATTTGCAGAAGCTTTAGCTAACATGCCTAATTATGCTAAGTTTATGAAAGAGTTGTTGTCTAGAAAGCATAAGTTGCAGGAATGTGAAACCATTGCACTCACTGAGGAGTGTAGCGCCATCATACAGAGGAAGCTTCCGCCAAAGTGTAAAGATCCAGGAAGTTTCAATATTCCCATTGCTATAGGTAATGTCAATGTGGGGAAAGCATTGTACGATCTTGGAGCAAGTATTAATTTGATGCCGTTATCCCTATGCAAGTCATTGGGGATTTCTGAACTCAAGGCTACTAGAGTTTCTTTGCAGCTTGCAGATCGTTCATTGCGGCAGCCTACCGGAGTCATAGAGGATGTTTTGGTTAAAATAGATAAGTTTATTTTTCCTATAGATTTTATTGTTTTAGATATGGAAGGTGAAAGTGAAATACCTTTTTTGTTAGGTAGATCATTTTTAGCTACAGCTAGAGCTTTGATTGATATGGAGCAAAGAAAATTAGAACTTAGGATGGATGATGAATCTATTACTTTTAATGTGTTTGATGTTATGAAAAATCCTTCTGATAATCATGATTGTTTCAGGTTGGATGTTTTAGATACAATAATCCATGCAGATAAAATAGATGACCAGAAGTTGGAGGAGGAACTGAAAGTCCTAGATACTGATGCACTACAAGAAGAAGTGGAGTTAATTATGGAGGTGCTAGAGAAGGAAGAGGCTGACATAGTAACTGAAGCACCGAAGATTGAGCTTAAAGAATTACCTAGCACTTTGAAGTATGCATTTTTGGGAGAGAATGAGACATTTCTAGTTATCATTAATCAAGAGCTGAAGTTAGAAGAAGAAGAGAAGCTGTTGAAAGTTCTTAAGAAGTACAAGACCGCAATTGGGTGGTCTATATCTGATCTGAAGGGAATTAATCCTTCTTTCTGTACTCACAAGATTTTGTTGGAAGAATATGTGAAGCCTGTGAGGCAATGTCAAAGGCGAATAAATCCTATAATGAAAGAAGTGGTAAGGAAAGAGGTGGTGAAACTGTTAGATGCAAGGATGATCTACCCCATATCTGATACCGCATGGGTGAGTCCTGTTCAAACAGTTCCTAAGAAAAGTGGGATGACTATAATTCAAAATAACAATAATGAGTTAATTCCCACTAGAACCATTACTGGTTGGAGGATGTGTACAGGAGACTCAATGATGCCACTCGAAAGGACCATTTTCCACTTCCGTTCATTGATCAGATGCTGGAAAGGCTAGCTGGTCATGATTATTATTGTTTTCTTGATGGGTATTCCGGCTATAACCAAATTCCAGTGGCACCTGAAGACCAAGAGAAGAATACTTTCACATGCCCATTTGGAGTCTTTGCATACAGGAGAATGCCATTTGGCCTCTGCAATGCACCAGCGACATTTCAAAGGTGTATGCTTTCTATTTTCTTTGATATGGTAGAAAAATGTTTAGAGGTTTTTATGGACGATTTTTCTGATTTGGAGCTTGTTTTGACTCATGTTTAATTAACTTAGCTAAAGTTTTGAAAAGGTGTCAGGAAACAAACCTTGTTTTGAATTGGGAAAAATGCCATTTTATGGTTCGTGAAGGTATTGTTTTAGGTCACAAAAATTTCTAAAAAGGGAATAGAGGTTGACAAAGCTAAATTGATGTTGATTGAAAAACTTCCTCCTCCAGTTAATACTACTGGGGTGAAGAGTTTTTTAGGTCATGCTGGTTCTTATAGGAGGTTCATTAAAGATTTTTCTAAAATTGCCAAACCTCTTAGTCAACTTTTAACCAAAGAAAGTGATTTTGTTTTTGATGAAGTTTGCCTTAATGCACTCAATGTGTTGAAGGAAAAACTTACCACTGCACCTATTCTAACAGCGCCTGATTGGAATTTGCCTTTTGAATTGATGAGCGATGCAAGTGCATACGCCATTGGTGCTGTTCTTGGTCAGCGTAAGAACAAATTATTGCATGTTATATATTATGCTAGTAAAGTTTTAAATGAGGCACAGGTTAATTATGCAACCACTGAAAAAGAAATGCTAGTTGTAGTATGTGCATTAGATAAATTTAGGTCCTATTTGATAGGTTCTAAAGTCATTATTTATACTGACCACGCTGCTCTCAAGTATTTGATGATTAAACAGGATGCAAAGCCACGATTGTTGCGTTGGATGCTTTTGTTTCAAGAATTTGATTTGGAAATTAAGGACAAGATTGGAGTGGAGAATAAAGTAGCATATCATCTGTCTAGGATTTAGGATAAAGAATTACAAGATGAGCCAGAGATAGCCATTAATGAATCTTTTCCTGATGAGTTGATGATGGTGATTGATATGGGTCCATGGTTTGCCGATATGGCCAACTTCAAATCTGTAGGTGTTCTTCCTGGAGGTCTTAATTGGCAGCAGAAGAAAAGATTCCTTCATGATGCAAAGAGGTATCTATGGGATAACCCTTTTCTTTATTTTAGATGTACTGATGGTGTTATTCGCAGATGTGTAGCTAGCCCAGAAGTGCCAAAGATCCTTTGGCATTGTCATTCTTCAGATTATGGAGGGCATTTTGGAGGAAATTGGACAACGCAAAAGGTATTACAGAGTGGTTATTATTGGCCAGCGCTTTCAAAGATGCCAAGGGTTATGTGGAGAAGTGTGATAAGTGTCAGCGAACGGGTAACATATCTCGGAAGGATGAGATGCCCCTCAATAACATACTAGAGGTGGAACTATTTGATGTTTGGGGAATTGACTTTATGGGACCCTTTCCCAAGTCACATTCTAATCAATACATCCTAGTGGCAGTGGATTATGTTTCTAAGTTGGTAGAAGCTGTTGCTTTACCTACTAATGATGCAAAGGTGGTTGTATCATTCCTAAGGAAGAATATATTTACTCGCTTTGGAGTACCAAGGGCAATCATAAGTGATGGAGGCGCTCACTTTTGCAACAAACAATTTTCAAGTTTGCTTGCGAAATATGGGGTTACCCATAGAGTGGCTACACCTTATCATCCTCAGACGAGTGGACAAGTCGAAATTTCCAATAGAGAATTAAAGAGAATTTTGGAGAAGACTGTTGGAAGTTCTCGAAAAGATTGGGAAAAGAAGCTTGATGATGCACTTTGGGCATATAGAACAGCTTTCAAAACCCCAATAGGTATGTCACTATTTCAGATGCTATACGGTAAGTCTTGTCATCTTCCTGTAGAATTAGAGCATAAGGCTATGTGGGCTACAAAATATTTAAACATAGAACTGTCTAAAGCTAATGATAAAAGATTGTTGTAATTAAATGAGCTTGATGAGTTCAGGTTAAATGCATATGAGGATGCTCGAATTTATAAGGAGAAGACTAAGAAGTGGCATGATGATAAGATTCATCCAAAAGAATTTGAGTCGGGGCAATAAGTATTACTTTATAATTCTCGTTTAAGACTTTTTTCAGGTAAATTGACGTCCCGTTGGTCTGGTCCATTCATTGTACGAGAGGTATACCCTTATGGAACAGTGGGGATTTCTCCACTAGACAGTGATCGTTCTTTTAAAGTTAACGGATGCTGATTGAAGCTTTATCATAGAGGACAAGTGAATAGAAACACTATTTCTATACCTCTATTTTCACCTGAAGAATAAAGGTTTGATGCGTCAAGCTAAGTGACGTTAAACAAAGCGCTACTTGGAAGGCAATCCAAGGATTTCAATTGTTTAGTGTTTCTTTTGAATATTTCAATTATGTTTTTATTTAGTTAATCATTGATATTTTTGTTGATTTTAAAATTTTTTCAGTGTTAATTGGTATGTTTTTATTTTAAGTTAGTTAATTTTAGGAGTTATAGGTAAGTAAGTAGTTTCAATTTAGAAAAATTTTGAAAAAAGCAAGACTGTGAACTGGCGCTGATCACGCGAGCCTGGCGCCATTCGCGCCAGGGATACTGGATGTCCACGCGACTTGCGTGAGATTGGCGCCATTCGCGCCATTCATACTGGAATCCAGCGCGAGTCGCGTGGGGATGGCGCGAGTCGCGTGACAAGTCGAAACTGAATTTTAAAATAAAAAAAAAACTAAAACCCTAGTGATAACCCCTATTTCTAACTCAGCAGCCACAACTCCTGGTTATTCACATTCAGAACGTGCAAGCATTGAACCGCCAGTAACTCCTATTCAGTTACAAATTCTCCATAACTTCTCTTTATTCCAAAAAGCTTATAAATACATTGTGTTCTTTACATTATTCTCATCCATTCTCGCTCTAAGTCTGAGTAGCAGTTGAAAATAGACAAAGTGTTTGTTCTTTCTTAAGTTCTTGCTATTTTTGGAAGCAACATTTGTTTTATTTCAAGTTCTTGAATCTGTTCAAATGGCTAAGGATAAGGTATGTATTACTCTTGTTAATCTTTCTCATTTATATTCTTTAGGGTTTAGATTAGTATGCATGATGGTTAGGATTTATTCTAAAGATGATTGATAGAGATTTAGGACAAGAACCCAGCCCACGCGACTAGCGCGAGGAGTGGCGCGAGTAGCGCCAGTTGGGATTTAGGAGTTTTTCTGTTCTGCAGCCCACGTGACTCGCGTGAGACTTGGCACCATCCACGTCAATGCTTGCTATTTTTTATGATCAATGGCTAAAGGGGGATTGCTTTGATATGTCTTAATTCTTAGATTATAACTCTGATTATATGTCAATTCTTTGAGATTAAATTAGCATGATTAATTATGTTAGGACATGATAATTTTGAATTGGATGATTAAATTGCTAATTTGATTTCAATGATCATACTAGGGTTGTCTTAAAAATTAAAACGTATGTGGCTTTGGTCAAGATAAATTGAAATTAGAGTAGGAAATAAAATCTGGGAATGCCTATTATGTTACTCATATTATTTTGTTCGCATTCTATTTAAGGATTTTATTTCCTAATCATAATGATAAAAGCCTGTTTTACTAATCTTCTTAAATTATAATTGAGTCATATAGAATCAAATAAATCTGGGAATTATAGGAGAAAATTTATTTGCATATTCATTATCAAATGCTTTGTTTAATTCCCAAAATATGATTATGTTATGACTGTAATTTCTGTTTGTTATCCTAAAGTAAAGAAATATTAGAGATATGATTGCAAGCAATCTGGGAATTCATAGCTTATTCATTGTGAAATTTTTCTAAGTTTCAGGGAAAGCAAATTGAAAAAGAGAAGAAGAAGGGTGCCACATCTGGTACCAAGAGGGCAAGGAACTCTGATTTTGATGCAAACTAGTTCCGCACAATTGACTGTCAACAAAGATATGAAAACTGGTATGCACCGAAGAAAATCATTCCAGAGAAGAGGATCGATTGAGAATTCTTGCCTGACGATTCACCTATCTTGGAGGTGCTTATTAGGAGAGATTGGCAGACCTTGGTGAGTTACGCTGAACCAAGCTCTAGTGCCATCCTAAAGGAGTTTCTAGCCAATGTTGATAGAGAAACGGTGGAGAGAAGAAGAGTAAGTTGGGTGAAAGGGGTTGAAGTCCCATTCGACGACGAATTCATTGAAAGCTTCTTGGAGACTAGCTATTATAGTCTTCAAGCATGTGCTTTCGTTAGAAAATTTAATAGGATGCAGCCCATCACCAGTAAAAATGTTTATAGAGATGATATGCCTCAACTTGCAAATGAGATCCGAAGAGGCATTACGGGGTTATACACTGCTTGGAAGATCAAGGCTGGAATGGATTATGTGCCTGAGAAGTTGAGGAAGCAGGACCTTACTGGAGAGGCAGAATTTTAGCATCAATTTAACAATCATACTGTCATTCCATCTACAAACTTGATAGATGTGAATGTTGAAAGGGCCATTCTTATACATGTGCTGCTAGGAGATGATAATCTCAACATTTCTAGTATCTTGTATGATAGGATACTGCATATGATCCAAGATGGTAGCAGTAAGTCTCTCCTTGCCCATTCCTCACTTATTTCTCATCTTTGTATGAAGGCAGGTTTGGAGATTCCTGATGAGGAGCCTGAGGATGTAAAAATAGCCTCCGTCATTGTAACATCCTCAAAATTATATTTTGAATTTGTAATTATAATTGAATTGTGGAAGTGTGATAATACTTGGATATTTTTGGTTAACGTGGAAATTTACAAAAATACCCTTGGACATTTTAGAAATGACAAAAATACCCCTAAGATGAATGGTAAAATTACCAAAATGCCCTTAGGCCAGAAATGCCCAAATATCTTTAGAAATTTTGTAGAAACCAGATGAAATTATAAAATACACTTAGCTGACTAAGTATCAAAATATTTTTGTGACAAAAAAACCTCAGAATAAAATTTCTAGGAATTTTATACGATAATAACTTCGAAATGTTATTAAGGAAGATTGAGGTGGCAGAAAAATATGGAAAAATGATAAATAGAATCTATGAAATTATCTTTTAATTGTAGGATTATAGACCTATTTAATAAAATAGTTTAGTAATTTTGATGGTCAGAAATAGTATGGACCAATCAAAATTTAGATAAAAGTAGTCTAGTGTGTAAGGTTTATACAATGCTCTGTATAGACTACTTGTGATTAATTTAAACTATCATTGAGATAAATTTTTAGGAATATCTAGAGTTCTATTATTCACAAATTATCTTTAGATAAAAGAATTCACATTAAATTTGACTTTTTTTTTAAGAAAATGCCATGTGTAAAGCCTTATTTGAAACTAGATTTTTCTTCATCATAAAAAATGACAACATGTAGCATGAAAGGAAGAAAAATTGGTATTCCTCCCCTTTAGATTGATGAATCATGTGAATTATAGTGTAGAAGGGAGAAGAAAGTTCTTGAATAGCCACTTGGAAAGGCAAGCCATAGGATAAATACAAGTGGAAGACACTTGTATGGCATGGATTCAAGTAACATGAAAATGAAGCAAGGATTTTTCTCCATTTGTCTAGCCACCACATGAACAAAGGAGAAGCTAGGATAAACTTCATGAAGTTGGACACATGTTGGGACACTTGTTAAGGCATGCCAAGTGGGTGGACACTTGGAAAGGCAACCATTATGACATAGCCAAGTGTTAGGACACTTGTATGGTATATAATTCACTTGGAAGATTTTTAAGAAAAGTCATCATGAACTTAGTTAGATTTCAATGGAAGGAGAAGTAATTAAGTTAGGATTGAACTAAATGAAGATAATTTAGTTAGATTAGCACCAAATGAAGGTCATTAAGTTAGGAAGGGCAAAAATATCCTTGAATATTAAAATATTTTCTAAACACTATATAAGGGGGGGGGGGACCTTAAGTGCAAGCCATTCTCAAGACACTTCCTCTACCTCAATTTCGTGAATCTCTCCCCCTCACACCACCTTCATTTCATCTTTCCCTTTTAAAGCTTAAATCAAATGAGAAAAGAAAACCCATCACCTTGAAAGAATTTTCATAAAAACCTAGCAACCTTAGGAAGAGTTCTTGACAAGCTTAGTAGAAGGATATCAAGGCTTCATCTGTAAGAGGATTTCCCAAGGAAGGAAAGAAGGAAGGAAGCCAATTATCCATTCAATTTCAAGACTCAAACTCACTTGAGGTAGGCTAAGCTTAAATCTCTAGTTAAGCAATGGTTTGGATTAATTTATATGCTTTAGTTGGCTGAATTATGGTTATTATTTAGGCTTAAATTTCGTGATGTTTAAAGGTTATTCTTTAATGAAAATATGTTGATTTAAGCCATAGGATAGGTGATGATTTATAAGTATAAATATTAGTGATGAATGGAAACCCATTTGATGATCTTGGAAGGTGATTTTGACGATAGTTGGGCCGTTTGTTTATATTTTTATTATGGGAATGTTTTGAATTAATTTTTAGAAGTAGAGGATTGAATGGTATGTAGTTAAATGGTTCAAAAGCTTGAGTAATTAAATTTGAGGATGAAGTAGTGAGGTGGTAGGTGAAAGGAGAATTAACATGTATACTAGGCTTTAATCTTTTCCTGTGAAGGTATTAGAAATTATTTATATTGTGGATTCTTAGTTAGATTACTAACATGATTTTCTGTAGTTTAAGGATATTCAATGGTCATGCCTAAGTTGGTAATGATCTTACTTGAATAACGTATGGTGGTTTAACCATACTTATGGTACGTATGATGTTATGATAAAAATATTTTTCCATAAGATAATATGTATTTTGCTTAGGGATTTGATTTTATTATGGATGGATATTGATGTGATAATAGGTGGATTCCTGTTTCCAAGTCCAGTACGAGGCTTTGGGAAACAGAATCTGATGCTACATACAGTACGATATATAGTACCCAGGTGCAAGATACATGGCAAGAATTCATGCATGTTTGCGTAAGACGATCACGGCGTCTACATCCAGTACGAGGTGTAGCCACATACAGTATGATATGTGGAGGCCATTTGCACCCTGGGATAGTTCATTTCATGCATTCATATAGTTTGCATATTTATTTTATGAATTTGTTGGAATATATTAATGATTTACTAACTTAATAATGAGTTCGGGATTTAGCTTTGCCTACTGAGAAATTTTATTTCTCACAAAGATTTGTTTCATGTTTTTCTTAGATGGCAACGATGGTCAGGTACCGTGATGCTTTGAAGTAGTGATGATAAATAAAGAAGCTATGTACTAGGCTGAAGTATGAAAAATTATTGTACCTGTATGATATAGACTTTTGTATCAGAGACAATGGCTATGTATAATATATTAAGTCTATATTTGTACGTTTTATGTTTTAGAATCTTTACTAATATACGCTTCTTAGAAACTTATCTTTAAATAAAAATAAAAATTAATAAAAAATGAAGTAGAAAATTAGGTCGTTACAGTCATGACGCATAAGACTTATCTGGCTGCGGTAGAGAATGCGTGGCAGGAGCAACTGATTCGAGATTCAAGGTTACAACCTGAAGAAATTGCTGAGAGGAGTCCCCGTGGTGAGGTTCCTCAACCAGAAGTTCAAGCACCACCACCGTCTTCTTCCACTACCGCTAGAGCCCGACGTCATGAGTTGGTTTATGAAGATTCTCCAAGTTATTTGCAGATCCAATCCCACTTGGAGCATCAGACTAAGTTGATGGAGGACACATGCAGGCATTTCTCCATTGAATTCACTCCTTACCAGTCACAGCAGCCAATAGCAGCCCATGTTTCTCCTGGACCTTCCCATCCTTGTCAGCCATCAGCGTTACCTGTTGCAGCATCTCAAGCCGCTGATGATGACACTATGGAGGCCGAGGAGTGACAATTTTCAAAAAATTGGACAATATTTTAATTGCTTTTCTATTTTTATGTTTAAGTTATTTTATTTCATTGCTTGTGGAATAATTTAAATTTGCAGTAATTTATGTTATGGATATGTTTGAATTAGTTTTAATTTTTAGTTAAATAATTCTGTTTAGATTGATGTTGGTAGTACAAAGATGAGTTTTCGATTAATGCAGATATGTGTTTCCCATAGAATGAAAATTTATTGCTGGAGACAACAATGTTTAAAATCTAGGAATGGGGAACGCATATGCGTTATTTTTGAAAAATCATACTTGAAGAAACAATTGATGTTTAACAGAATTTAGAATAAATTAGAAGTTAATTAGAAAATAATAAAATTTTTTGAGAGTAAATTAGAAATAAGTTTAGAAATTAGTTGATAATTAGTCTAGTTTAGTATGTTTTTTTTTAGAATTAGGTGAATAAAATGTTAGAGCATGTTATGCTAATTTTCAGATTTAGAATTACTTATGCAGTGATAAATTGGATTGAATGATGATTGTTTTGGAAATATATATGAGATAAGTAGAGTATAGATTTGCATCGTACATGATTAGAACTAGGTTAGTTTTTGTGATTGAAGTACATTATGAAAAAGAATAGGATATTTGATAGTAAATCAAAAGAATCAAGCTTGATACCATAGCCTGTGAAGATTGAGCCTATATACAAAAAATTTTCTTTTCAGAGTGACCTCACTATGAATAATACTCTAGAACTTGACTTGTTTCTCTATAATATTTGCATGGTTGATATGATAAAGGCATTGTTTTTTTTTAAGCTAGAGCCAAATGACTTTACCTTAATAATTTTCCATTGTTAAACCCCTTTGAGCCTAAACCTTCTCTATTCATTCACCTGACATTTAAAACTTATCTTTGACCATCTTATTTGAGATTGGAAGACAGGAGAGTTAGAATCAAGTCTACTAGATATGGAAAAATAGAAAGATGAATGTCCATAGGAAAGGAAAGAAAAGGGTAAGAGGAAAGACAAAGTTACCCAAGAAGACAATTCTGGTTTGATGTTATAGTGCCAACAGAACAGATCTGGCAAAAACCAAATCTAGTGAAAAATCCAGTTGGGAAATAACAAGTCTGAAATACCAGCTGGTGGATCTAAATATATTTTCTCATTATTCTATTCTCTTTGTTACAGTGTCTTGAAAAAGGAAAAATAAGAGAAAAGAGAATATAGAAGAAACAGAGACAAAGGAAAGATCAGATGTATAAAGATAGACATGAGAATAAGAGTGGTAGACTGGCTAAGTGGACTTGATTAATTCTAATAGAATCCAATCTCAATTTTAGCCACTATCCAAATTATTCCTACCCCTAAGCCAGACCAAGTTATAACCTTGAAATGACCCTTTGATTAACTGTGCATTTATTCATGTTTCTTATTTTTAGGAACTTGAGAATATAGTCAAGCCTATGGTAGTATTATAGCTTTGAAGGAATTGAGAGATTATATTTACCCAAAACACTTGAGTGATGAGTGATTTATATCTCTAGTGAGGGGTATTCAAGTTAAGATTCTATGTTGATAGACTTGAAAAGTATTCTTGAAATTTTCATATTGAATTCAATTGCATTTAACAGAATAGTTCTGAGATTGTGTATGTGATGATATGCTTGATTGTTGAATATAGATTCCATTGCAATAATGTTTTAATTTATTGCTGAGGGCAGCAATATCTAAATCTGGGAATTATTTGATATGCTGCTAGCAAATGTCGTTTTTAGGTTAAATTCATTAAGAAACTAAGCATAAAATGTCAAATAAATGCTAGAATAAGTACAAAGTTCATCATTATTGTGTTTATCACTGATTCTATGCAATTTTGATGTTAGGAGCCAAGAAAAGGAAGAAAGGAAGCAAAATAAAGAGCTAAGGATTTCTGGAGTCTCGCGCCAGTCACGCCAGAGCCACACCAATCGCGTGAGACTTATTGGAAGCTGGCGCCAGTCACGCCAGCCACGCAGATGACACTGGGAAATACGATTTAGCTTAAAGATAACATAAAAAGAAAAGATATCAGGGTTATTATGACCTAGATATAAATAGGAAAGTAGTAGGACATTTTTAGACACGAACACAGATGCAGAAACAAGAAAAAAAGGCATTGAAGGAGATCAAGAAAGGAGGAAGATCAAGAAGAAGGCCAAGATTGAGGGGTTTGATTATTCTTCATTCTTTGTATTCTTTCTCTTCTACCTCATCATCATTGTATTCAAGCCAGACATAATCATGTCTAGCTAATTCCTCTTTGATTGTGGTTAAAGCCAAAGCCAATGTGAACTCTTATGTAATTTGAATTGGTATTGATACAGTTTATAAAAGTTATTTTGCTTTATCTTGTTCTTTAATGACTTTTGCCTCAATAGACTTGATCAATCTATTAGGGTTCCATGAACTAGGATTCACAATAGGGATATTGGGATTTTAGTCTCTGAAAGTGGTAGAGTAACAATCTTTACATTACCTAGGGATATGGGTGTAGAATTGCAAAGAAATAAATATATCAGCTCAAAGCTTAATTTAAGAAGGGATTGCTAAGGAATTAGAATTCTTAATTAGATTAAAGGGTTAAATGACTGAGGAATCAGGGTTTAACTAAATTACGTAAGATATATCCTTTGAATAAATAGAGTAAGCAAAGTTAATAATCGATTCAATTACAGAAGTAGGGATCAGAGGTGATTATGCTTTAACCACAATTCTTCCTCATTATTGCAAATTTTTAAGTTTACATCACGTTTGAACTTTATTAATTTTAATAGTTTCTTAAACCCAAATCACAATCATATTCGCTCGATTATATTATTTCTATTCCAATTTAAAGAGTCTAAATTACAATTAAATCTTAGTGCCTCAATCCTCGTGGGAACGATATCTTACTTATCATTTTATTACTTGGAACGATTGGTGCACTTGCCTGTCGCAATACTTATTACTGAAGAAAGGTAGCTCGCCCAAGCTAGTTGGTTTCTTTAGGAAGAAGCAATCCCATTAGTCCAGGTGAGTTGAATGCTAGCTTGGGCGAATTTTGAAAACAGTATGAACAACACATAAGAACCAAGAGAAGGTGAATTAGTTGATCTTGGTCAATTAAAAATTCTTAAACAATCAGAGTTAACAAGATCGTATCACAAAATAGTACAAGAAAGCTTTTAACCAATCAAACACCACAACTCAAAGAATGCAATCAAATTTTTTTTCTGTTGATTCTGAAATGCTGCACCAATGAATGACAAGTTATAACCACAAGAAAAGATAAAGATTAAGTAGTCAATACAAAGATTTATACTGGTTCACTTCTCAACCTAGAGAAGCTACATCCTGTTTTTCTACCCAACAAGTTAGAGTTCCACTAATAAAAATATGTTTCTTACAAGCTTTTTACAACCACTCTCAATCACACCTAGATCAAGAACAAGATTTCTAACTCACATAGGATGATGACAACTACTCATTTATTCAACTCCTGCTTAAACTTCCTACTATTAAATACGAAAGCACTTATAATCTGAAAAAGAACACTGAAGACCAGTTGCTAGTTCATGTGACTCAGCTTCATGAAACTCATCAAAAGAGGAAGGTTGAAGAAGAAGAAGTTATTGTTATTGCTATGTACGAAGATGCTGCCTCAATCCTAGCTGAAGCATCTGCTAAAGCTATGGACGACACCATTGTACGTGGGGTCATCATTGATCTTACCAACACTAGTGTCATGGATGAAACGCCTAAGGCATTTAATGCAGCTATAGTTGATTAAGTTGAACACAATGCTATAGAACTTGTGTCTAAGCAGTCAACAACTTCAAATGAGACTACTTCTAGAGACAAGGGTGAACTTGATGTTGACAAAGGTTTAAAGATAGAATTATTGATCGACATCATAGTCAGTCCTGGGTAGGCGGTGCTGGTGGTGGAAGAGGTTGCGAAGGTGGTGGTGAAGATGGAGGAGGTGGTGGTGTTGGGGCTAAGGTTGATGGTGGAGGTTCAAGAGACGCAGGTGCAGGTGGAGGTTGAGGTATGGGTGCAAGTGCAGCATCAGCTCCAAGAATGGACACCTGAGTCTGTTTAATGTTTTGGAGGAGAACAACACCAAGATTGGAGAACTGAGTGGTGATGGCATTCTGCATGGAGAGCCTGAATTGCTCATTCTCTTGACGCTATTGTTCGATGAAGGTTTCCATAGCTCTCCCTATCATATCTTGAACTTGATCCATGATAATAATAGAAGGTTGTGCATAGCTAAGAGAAATAGGGCCTGAACTGGTGGAGTAGACGATGACAACATCAAGTTCACCCTTGTCTCTAGAAGTAGTCTCATTTGAAGTTGTTTACTGCTTAGAATCAATTTCTATAGCATTGTGTTCAACTTCATCAACTATAGCTGCATTAGATGCCTTAGGAGTTTCGTCCATGACACCAGTGTTGGTAAGATCAATGATGACCCCCCCACGTACAATGGTGTTGTCCATAACTTTAGCAAATGCTTCAACTAGGATTGAGGCAACATCTTAGTTCATAGCAGCAACAATAACTTCTTCTTCTTCAGCCTTCCACTTTTGTTGAGTTTCATGAAGTTGAGTCACATGAACTAGCTTCTGGTCTTTAGTGTTCTTTTTCAAATTATAAGTTCCTTCATATTAAATAGTAGGAAGTTTGAGCAGGAGTTGAATAAACGAGTAGCTGTTAGCATCCTTTGTGAAGTAGATGCAAGCATCATCAAAGTGTTACTTCCTAATAGGATATAACACTTGAACGACGTCGCAGTGCTCATCATTGTTACTTCCATCCTAACCAAAAATGGAGGCTTTTTGAGAGTCCATCCACAAATTCTAATTCTAGAAGGTCTTCAAATCATAAGCATCAGGAATGTGAACCAACTTCTTCCCATTGAACAATGAGCTCCACTTGTAAGGGAAGTTGACAATCTCCACCTTCATCTTTCTTAACGGCATCTCTGCATTGTAGTATAGGTTGAACCCTTTCTTTTTGGCAGCATCCCAAATTGGTAGGTGTGGACTTACTTTGTTAACAACCATCTTTATATAAATGGCCCTTGAGAAGTGCAGACCAAGAGGGTAGGTAGTGGCTTGATCTCTTAGGTACGTTTGTTCATGTAGTTTACCAAGAGATGAGTGGTCTTCTTGAGAGAGATTAAGATCAGTTAGATGCATTGGTAATATTTTTGTGATTGGCGTCCACAGATGCACCTTCTTCTAAAACTCATTCTTTGGGGGTTACACTTCTTGCGAAGGGTCCCTTCTGTGTTTTTCAAAATAGATTCCTAGAGATGTTGTTTTGTGTGCTCTTTTTGCCTTTGAACTTCTTAAGACTTTGCCATGCTTCTATGGGGGATACCTTGGTTGATGAACAAACTCGTTTCTAAGAACTAGGTGCAAGCCAGTGAGGAGGCATCTTGATAACATTGAACTGCACTAGATGAGTCCATTGTGGAAAAGGAAGATGAACTATGGCATTTTTTGGTAGAGGCTTAAAGGCCTCAAGTTGAGTATGCTCTTAGTCCTACTTTATCTATATAGGTGATTGGACATTGATTGTTTCCCTTTCAATAGGTTCAAGAAATATAAACTAAAGAGTATGGGATTTCAAGTGTAGGATTACTATTAATGAATGCTAGAGGAAACCCATGAGCATCTGTTAAAGGTTCCCTTGGAGAAGCCCTTCTGAATCTCTCTAGATGAATGGGTGATTGAGGTGGACGTGGTGGTGTAAAGGAAATATTTTTGCGGAAATGAGAGATGGCAGTGTTATCTGTAGACTCACTATCTGATGATGATGAGGCTTGATCCTCCTTGTTCCTAGCGACGGAAACTGCCTACTCCTTGTCACCAATCTTGGGGTTGGCTTTGGTCGCCTTCACCTTGATACATCTTAATATTGCAGAAGGGATGACAAATACTCGAGGTTCAGAGGCTAGTTAGGCTTCTTATACCTTTTTGGGGTAGGAGCAACCAGGACAATTGCTTTCTTCTTTTGAAGGGATACTTGTACAAGGCCTTCATCTTCTTCAATAGTCTGACTTAGGTCCTTCAACCTTTATAGGACTGAGGTTGCATCCATTAGACGCACAGTGGTGGAGGCAGTAAATGGCTCATGTTTTTATGCTTCATCTTGTGTTCCACGGTAGGTTACTCTTCCTTTTCTTCTTCTTTTTGGGATTGCTTCCTTATCTTCTTTATCTTATGTTGCTTAGCCATTATCTTCTGTATCTTTTTGAAGACACTGAAGTTGTTTAGACCTTGATCTTCATCTGCAATGGCTTTGGCTAGCCTCTTTTGCTTCCTCTTGTTGATGTCTTCCAGAGCCACCTAAGGAGCCTCTTTCTGACTTTGTTCTAAGGCAACCTTCATAGCTTTTAGGTTAGTCTTGCTAAATTTTGTAGTTTAGCAACAACTAAACCCTTGGCTATTAGGGTGTGCTTAGAGTCTTCGTCCATCTTATTGAAAACGTGATACACACCTTGATCCCATAACATCAATGTATGACCCGGCTAGGAACAAATCCTTCCTAGCTAGGGTAACTCGCCATACACCCCCGTGGGTATCTATGTATATCCACCCGCATTCGAGAACCATGGGCACCATCAATGCATGACCCGACCAGGTACAAGTCCTTCCTGACTAGGGTAACTCGTCATGCACCCCCCATGGTATCAGTGCACATATCATCATCTCATAAACCAACCTTCACTATTTCAGCATTATCATATATGTTCATTACATACACATCAATAGTAACACAACATAGACTAGGGAGTCAGTGTAAAGTATTGGGTGTCCGGGTTGGCACTAGATATAATAACCTTATGATTATGAGGTACGAACCCGAATAAGGGCAGACCTTGGATTTTATAAAATACCAAGGACGGACCCAGCACTATGTAATCGATTACATAAGCATTTGTAATCGATTAAAACAGGCATCACTTGATTGATACAACATGTAAGACTTTTGATTGTATTAATACCATGTGCCTACACAAGGTTGTCTAGATTATGAATGCCGAGTTGTACAAAGTAGGTTTTTGGTGGGTAATTTGTACCCGACAGCGAGTGTGTATAATGATTAGCTAATAACTGACATCTGACACCATTGGCACATGACCCACGCGCCAAGGCCATTTAAATAGATCACTTTTCTACGAACTCGATAGCTCTCTGAAATAAGGGAAACGAGCTCATCCGAGTAAGGAAAACCCGGTAGCTCTCAAAGAAAGAACTTGAGCTCAATAGCTCTAAAGAGAAAATAAACAATCCTGAGTAAGAAACCCAATATCTCTAAAGAAAAGGAAGTGAGCTCAACGACTCTAAAGAAACAACCCCGGGTAAGGAACCTGGAATATTGACATCCGCCAGCAAAGGACTAAGAGTCACGTCCCGCATATATGTATATAATACGTAATGAGCTCAGCCCGACATACCCAACCCGGTATTCGACACCTCCACAAACACTACTAAAAAGGTGTTTTGGGAGTTTACAACATCAAAGTACCAACTTCAAACACATACACAGGGAGTTCTTACAATATCAACTCTCCCACGAGAATACCATCAAACTCTTCACATAAGAACTCCAACCAACATAAACCTTCCACATCCCATTCGTAAAAAGACAATTTTTCTAAAAGAAACAGTACATAACAGGGGCATGTAGCCCTGACCCCCAACTATGGTACCTAAGGCTGTTATTAACATAATAAACTCTCCCTTACCTAACCCGGAGTCCTTCTCGCATAGTCCAGCGGTGCTATAACAAGATCTTCTTAAGCGGGAGCTTGTCCAAAAGCAGTGTCCTCGTGGAAGCCAAGAAGAAAAGGGTCGGGCTTCGTTCTCTTTGAACTTCACGAAGGGCTGTCTAAAGCCTTCACTCCGGTCACAAGGTTCTTCTTAACGTAGGAGCTCTGTGACAAGCTACGGTGGTCCTTGGTGGTTCAGAGCGGTCGAAGGGAGTGGTTTCAGGGTGTGGGTAAGTTTTGAGAGAAAAGGAGAAAAAGGCGCAAAGAAGAAGAAAGAAACACACTTCCGCTGCACACTCTGATGCCTATATATACAGCTGACAAGACATGTCCACTTTATGTGCATGCACAGCAACCGCAGGCCAACAAAGTTGACTTAAACTAACATCCACCAACACGCATACCAATACAAAAGGCACTCAAAATAGCAATTAACAAATAAATCAAATAATCAAGCAACATAACACACATCAACATCCACCTCAGCAATTCAAAATTTTAGGGTGTTACACTTTACACAATGATCAGCTTGTTTCTCCAAAAGGTTGGATGTAATCTTCATACCCTTATGTATCTCTTTTGTTATTTGATATATATGAATCTTTTCTACTCATTACCAGTGATTTCATTCTGTTTGTAATGCTTGATTCTACTTGATAACTAGTTTCATGAAATTGGATTCTAAGTTTGACTGGAAAGTGCTATTAGAATCTGAACTGAATAATTTTACTCTTTACGTTACGTTGCTAGGAGTAGAGCATAATGTTTTTATTACAAATAGCACAAGATTATGATTGTAATTCTGTGTTATTTACTTCATATGCAAGGAATCGATATTCGGTAAATATCCTTAGGATTCTCAAATGCGAGGGATTGAGTCGGAGTGAATTATTGTGTGCATCAATAATGTTAGAAAATGATTAATATGTATTAATATTATTTGGATATTGAGGGTATGAACGATGAACTTCAATCTTAGTTTCTTTTGAATTAATTAAATTCATTTTATTTGTTTTCGTAATTTCTGTATTTTCGACGCACTAATTCCGTTATTTTCGTAAACCCATGAAATTTCGATTATATTTATTGTACATAACTATTGAACTGTTTGCTTTCATCTGGAAAAACTGAGTAGCTCAAGTCCCTGTGGGGACGATCTCTTTATAAAATGTGTAACATGCAACGAGATTGGTACGCTTGCCAATATTCTAACACGTTTTTGGTGTCGTTGTCGAGGACTTGTGTCGCTCAATCAGTTCTTTCAGATTAAATTTTTGAGTTTAATAGGACATTTTCCTTACTTTCATTATTTATTTTATTTTTATTTGGTATTAATTCTCTCTTGTTAAATTTTATGTTCACTAACGTCGGTACTTATGAGTTATTGTAGTTTTTCTTTTTCCTTTATGTGAGGTAAATTTCCTACAGATACTTCGCTGTTTGATCCAGAAATTACCAAGACTGAAAGGAAGAATAGGAAGAAAAAGAAACAAGAAACCAATAAGCCATCAAGTGAAACTTGTTTTATTGATTCTCCTTCATCAGAAAAGCCACCTGTAACTAATATTATGGTTGATAGAGGGGGGGAAGGAAATAGACCACCGAAGAGGACTCTTGGTGACTATGCTTATCAAGAAGGACCAAAGCATTACAACAACATAGTTATTCCTCCTTTCAGTAACAAGGTTGTGGAATTGAAGCCAACATTGCTCAGTCTAATTGGCTCACGTCCTTTTGCTGGAATGGATCATGAAGATCCATATACACATTTGTCTACCTTCATGGAGCTATGCAGTACTATGGGAACTTCTGATGAAGATGTTGAAGTTGTCTATCTTAGAGCTTTTCCGTTCTCCTTGACAAGTAATGCAAAGACATGACTCCAATCACATCCAAACAAAATTCTCAACACTTGGGAAGTAGTGGAGGAAAAATTCATTACAAGATTCTTTCCTCCATCCAGATTCATTAGTGCAAAATCATCCATTGCTACTTTTTCCCAAGGATCAGATGAACCTCTCTGTGAGACATGTGACAGATTCAAACCCTTACTGCGGAGGTGCCTAAACCATAACTTTGATGATGTTGCACAACTACATATTTTCTACAGTGGTTTGAGACCTCAGAAAAAGATGATTCTTAATGCCTCAACTGGAGGTACTATAATGTCAAAGAGCCCAAAGGAAGAAATTGTAATCATTGACTCCATAACAGCCAGTGATTTCTAGTCTCACCATGATAGATCTCCAGTTCCAAGAAAAGGTATAATGGAGGTGGATACTTAGAAGGCAATTCTAACTCAAGAGGTTCATTATTTGCAGAATCAAACCAAACCTCAACAAAACTTCCAAGGAAATTACCAAGGCTACAGAGGTGGTCCAGTTTCAAATAAGCCTTATGGCTAGAGGCAGCAAAATGATAATGCATATTAAGTCCCACCAACTCTTCTTTTGCAGGTCCTTCTAACAACTCTTATGCAAGTTCTTCAAATAGGGGTCCACCCCAACAACAACAAGCTTAGCCTGATAGAATGTCAAAAATGGAAGATACTCTAACTCAATTTATGTAGATGTTTAACACAAATCAGAAGAACACTAAGGCTTCCATTAAAAATCTTGAAGTTTAGGTTGGACAACTTGCAAAACAATTACCTGAGCATAGAAGTGGACCTTTTTCAGCAAACACACAGACTAACCCAAAGGACCAAAGGGAGTGGGTTTACAGTGGATGTCTTGGATGAAGTATTTTTTGACTCCAAGAGGTTGATTAAAAGAAAGTATTGTTCTGAGAAAACATTGACTGAAGCATTTGAGGAGATCAGTGAATGTGAAGAAAATAAAAGTTCAGATTGTCTCCAACAGTTAGATGCTTTCAAGGAAATTACTTACCAACAATCTCTTTTTGAATAATTGTTAGAGGAAAAGAATAATCAAGAATCAAAGATGGAGGTGAAAGCAGTACCTCCACATTTTAAATATATTTTTCTTGCAGGTGATTCATAGAAACCAGTTATTAGTTATTCAAGTATTTCTGAAGAACAAAAGAAACTGGTGAAAATTTTGAAGGAAAACATAGAAGCCATTGGCTCACCACTGTTGTCCAATTGTTGGAAGCCAGAGCCATAACAAAGGTGTCCAACTAATAAGACGTTAAATAAGCGCTCTTGGGACGCAACCCAGTGTTTCTAAACTTTGTCTTAATTTGTGTTATTTGAATTTTATGTCTTATGTTTATGAATTGTATTTCTGAACGTTACTTTTGAATTTTATGTCTTATGTTTTTGAATATATAATCTATTTTGTTAGAGCTACCATTGCATGGCATAAGGACAGGCCTATTTTCAGGAGGAGGTAGAGCAGATGAGGATGAGGACTTGGCGGATCCAGTTGATTATCTTATTTTAGGAGATTGAGCTCCTCAACCATGATCTTCAAAAATTTGTGACATTGTCCTTATGTTTCTTTACTACTTTGTATTAAAATTCAGTATTTTATTTCCTTATTTCCTATGTTATGTTTTTGCTTGAATAGTTGTGCACATTTATGATTCTTTTTGGTATTACACACTTTGATTGTGTACACAAAGGTTTCCCTCTTTCTTGTAGTACACATTATTGATTAATTTTGTTTTGTTCTATTAATATAGTTGTAGAATATGTATAACTCTTTTTGGGATTTGAAGAAGAAAAAAATTGGATATAACATGTTTTGGAAAGAATCAACAGATAGTGTTTTTGAAACTCACCTTTGAATTGGATCAGAACACAAACAAATGATTTTTGAAAACTTTGAGAATGAAAAAAATAATGAATGGCTTTCCCAAATACCAAATGAAGGCATATGTTTTTTCATGGACTTGATAAAGAACAACTTTTGAAACACTGATTTCATTTGAACATGGAAACAGGCCTTAATCTTTAGTGACTGTGTGTAGCCACAAAAATTGCATTGAGTATCCTCATTGATATGTTCTATAGTTGATTTGTTAAGAATTTCTAATTGTCATAACATATGATGCATGAATATGATTTAGGCTTTCTTTCTTTCTTGTACATTTTAAGCCACTGACCAAAAAGCTAGCCCAATGTATATTGTTTGACCATTTCCAAGCCCTTTGCGCCAAAAACTTGATATTTTATTGCAACACTAACTTAGGATAAAAATTTCCTACATTACATTAGGTTAGGAGAGCAAAGGGGTTTTGTTGGGAACTTCTATCATTTGGTGGCTAATGTGATGTAAATTCTTTGTCTTTAAATGTGGCTATTCATGTGAAATAAAATTTGCATAGGAAAGAAAAGAAAGAAAAGTAAAAGTAAAAGAAAAAGGAAACAAGTTCTTTGCGAATAAATAAATAAATGAATTATGTACATTATGTCCTAAATTGTACAGAGTTGTCGTAAGTTCTATAAGTTGAGTGATTAGGATGTTGATATAGGAAATATTGATAACTTGGTAGAAAAGAGAAGAGATAGGAAGTGATGATAGCTTGTTTTTATGTTTTCTCTCCTATTCACAAGGCATTTTTGAATATCCAAAAAATCCAATATTTCTTTCAAGTCAGGCCAACCCTAAAAGTCCCAATGATCCATGATGATTATGTACTTTATATTTGATTTGATGGGAAATCAACTGCAAAATTGATTTATGACATATCAGTGTTGGAATTGAGATGAAACACTTGCCTGTGTGAGAATTAAACACCTTTGAGAGGTTTTCCTGCGTTTGAGTCAATCAAGTTTTTTCTCTGATGTTCTTCAAAAATGAAATGTGAATTGATCTTAATCTCATTTGGTTTTGCTAATTTCATCTTTTGTGTCTTTATTTCTCATTGTTAAGTGTTTGAAAATGTTGTTCTGATCACTTTGGAGGTTGATTCTTTACAAATCATGTTCATAGTTTTTAGTGTATAAAGTATTAGAGCATGTTTAGTTAAACTTATGTTATTCATAGTTTTATTTCTTTACTTTGCTTGAGGACAAGCAAGATTCTAGGTTAGGGGTAGTTGATAAGTGTCATATTTTAGTTATTTTCGGGATTATAATGCTAACACTTATCTTTTGATTTCAATAGTTTTATTATAAACTTCCCTTAATTCTAGTTGTTTTATATTTTGTATATTTGTAAATGTTGTTTTTAAATTTGGAAGATTCATCCATGTAATTCTAATGTTTCAATAGGTATTTGTTGGATACAGAAACCAAGCCAATATGAAGGGTGAAATGGTCAATTTTACAAGTTTTCAGAGTGAAATTCGCCCAGGCTAGCATTCAACTCACCTAGGCTAATGGGATTACTTCTTCCTGAAGCAACCAACTCACCTGGGCGAGTTACCTTACTTCATCCAGAAGTAACCAACTCGCCTGGGCGAGTTCAGCTTGCCTTGGCGAGTTAGTCTGGCACCTCTTGGACCAAATTTGTATACAAAGCCATGCATGAGAGCTTCAACAAACCAGTAGAGAGAGAGAACAAAAGAAACCAAAGGAGAACAAACCAAGGAGATAGAAGAGAGAAAACTGGAGCTGGAGAGAAGTGATCGAGAATCACATCCTTCACCATTTCTTATATTGATCTTGTGCTTTACACAATGATCGGCTTGTTTCTCCAAAAGGATAGATGTAATATTCATACCCTTATGTATCTCTTTTGATATTTGTTATATATGAATATTTTCTACTCATTACTGGTGATTTCATTCTGTTTGTAATGCTTGATTCTACTTGATAACTAGTTTCATGAAATTGGATTCTATGTTTGACTGAAAAGTGCTCTTAGAATCTAAACTGAATGATTTTACTCTTTATGTTACATTGCTAGGAGCAAAGCATAACGTTTTGATTGCAAATAGCATGAGATTATGATTGTAATGCTGGGTTATATACTTCATATGCGAGGAATCGAGATTCGGTAAATATCCTTAGGATTCTCGAATGTGAGGGACCGATTCAGGGTGAATTATTGTGTGCATCAGTAATGTTAGAAAATAATTCATATATATTAATATTATTTGGATATTGAGGGTATGAACGATGAACTCCAATCCTAGTTTCTTTTGAATTAATTAAATTCATTTTATTTGTTTTTGCTATTTTTCGTATTTCCAACGCACCAATTCTGTTATTTTTTTTATTTTTGAAAACTTATGAAATTTCGATTATATTCATTGTACATAACTATTGAACTGTTTACTTTCATCTGGAAAAAGTTGAGTAGCTTAAGTCCTTGTAGAGACGATCTCTTTATAAATTTTGTATCCTGCAAAGACATTGGTACGCTTGCCAATAGTCTAACAAAAGTTATAAGCTTGGTGGAGGGTTAGACCCGTTATTATCTCTATGTTTTAGATGGTCCCTTTTTAGTTCTTTTCCTCTTCATTTCCCCCCCTCTGTCTTTCACCCTTCTTTTCTTTTATCTTATTTCTCCTTTTTTTATAACTTTTTTGTATCTATCATTGAGTTCATCTACCACCAACAACAATTAACTTGGGTTAAAGGTGTTGTTGTTGTTGATGTTGATGTTGATGTTGATAATCTTTGTGTGCTTTTATACATTCTCTCCATAGATCATGTTAGTATATGGATGTCCTAGAGACAATCTTTTCATTAGATTAGGACATACAT
>QARZ01040210.1:8410-42360 GCA_013407115.1 Glycine latifolia | reverse complement strand
AAGGGGCTGAGTTACTTGATTGAATAAGGTTTCTTGGTTTTGAAATGTGATAAAGATCATTTGAAAACTCTGATTTTGATTAAAGAATTTTTGATTTACCAAGGTCTAACCAATTCACCCCCCCCCCCTTTGGTTAAGTGTGAAGTATTCATATCATTTTCAGCTACATCCAGTTTCTTTCAACCAACACTAGGTTGAAGTTCCACTATTTAATTTCTATTCTTACAAGCAATTACAAAGCCTCCATTTATCAACCCTAGATAAAGTTCAGAAATCTAAAACACTATTAGATTCTTAGAGACAAACCCACTGAGAACACTACCCAGCACAATCCCTAGAGAAACCCTATCTCTAGATTACAAGTAAGAACTCAATTACAATAGCAAATTACAAAACAATAATCAAAACGAAAATTACAACCAGATTAAGGAGAGAAACAACCTGATGATCTAATGTATGCAATGCAAAATGACGTTACCAAATCAGGTTGAATGTTTGAAACACAAGAAACACAGCTTTCCTTAATCTTGAAATGGGTTCAAGCTTCAAGAGTGACTCAATTTCACATGATCAATGCAACATGAAGCTAGACTGAATCAAGCCCTCAGAAAACAATTAAGAATGCTCACAAGACTGTTTAAGCTCAGAAAATTCGAATGGGTATTATTCCACAAGGTTAGAAAAACAGCAGAGCAAGAGTTCTATTTATAACAGAAAATTTTAATCGTCAGTAATTGATTAAACGCACCTAATAATCGATTAAATTACCTTGGTAATTGATTAAATTGACATTATAATCGATTAAATTGTTCATACGTTTTCTGGGTTTGAATAACGAGCAACATAATCGATTATCTCGAGCCGTAATCTATTATTACAGTCAAAGCCTATTTTTCACAAAGCTTGTTTAATCGATTACAGAACCTGGTAATCGATTAAACCAGTCATAGTGTATTTTCATAAAGCTTGGATAATCGATTACAAATCTTGGTAATCGATTAAAACAGTGCAGCACAATTTTTCCAAAGCAAGGTGTAATCAATTACGAACTTTGGTAATCGATTAATTTAGTAAAACTTGGTTTTCTTCAAAGGCTATGTAATCGATTACTATATGTGGTAATCGATTATGGCAGTGGAGTGTTAAAATCATATATGAGCATGTAATCGATTACAACTTCATCATAATCGATTAAAGAGTTCAACAAGGCAATTTATATGAAAGTGTAGGTTAAATAATCGATTAATTCGACATGGTAATCGATTAAACTGTTCTTGAAGATTTTCCAGAGTTGATGAAGAACAAAATAATCGATTAAGCCATTACTGTAATCGATTATTACAGTGAGAAATGCTTTTTCTTAAGACCTTTGAATTATTTTAAATCCTTAGTTAAAAATGCCAATGCCTTGTGATTTTTGTTAGCCTGATTAAGTTGAATATGTATTGAATGAATGCAATGCACTTGGATCAACAGAATTGCTTTTCTCTTACACAATTTAATCCTAATCTGTCTTCAAGTTATCATTTGCATGTTGAAAGCTCAAAACCAAATCTTGAGTTAAATTTCTTCTTATTCCTGAAGTAGCTCCCCCTTAATCCAACAGAGGTGAGACACACATTTGCTTCTTCATCTTCACTTGATGATTTAGAGGTTGTTGATTCATTATCTTCCCAAGCAATATAGGCTTTCTTGGGCTTGCCATCTTTCTTCACCTTGTTTTCACTTTGTTATTTTTTCAAAAAGATTGAGCATTCAGATTTAATATGGCCAGGTTTGCCACATTCAAAGCAAGTGAAGTTGTTGTCACTTCTTTTGTTGGTGCCGTTGTTGTTCTTTGTGAATTTCCTATTCTTGTTTCTTCTCAAGAATTTGCTGAATTTTTTAACAATCAAGTTCAAGTTGTCTTCATCATCCTCTTCACTTGAGTCTTCCACTTTTTCCACTTTTGAGGATGCAGCTATCAAGGCTATGCTTTTGTGTTTCTTTTCTGCATCTTCAGAATTTGTTAGTTGTGACATTTCAAGTTCATACTCAAGAAGCTTACCAAATAGTGCAGCCATAGACATTTTGGAGAGGTCTTTTGATTCTTTGATTGCTGTCACCTTTGGTTGCCATGGTCTTGTAAGGCACTTTAGGATTTTGATATTCAACTCTTCAACATCAAATGTCTTTCCAAGACCAAGAAGATGATTTACTATGTGAGTGAATCTTGTTTGAAGCTAAGATATGTTTTCTGTGGGATTCATCTTGAACATTTCATACTCATGTATTAAGGCATGCTTCCTTGATCTTCTAACTTCATCTGTGCCTTCATGAGTAATCTCTAGCATCTCCCACATCTCCTTTGCACTTTTGCACCTAACTGTTCTAAAGAATTCATCAGAAGAAAGTGCAGAAATAATCATATTCTTAGCTTTAAAATCATATTGAACAACTCTCTTTTCAGCATCTGTCATTTCATCCCATTCTTTGGGAATCATATCATTACCAACAGTTTTAATAGGAATCACAGGACCTTTTTCTATTGCATTCTAAGCACCTAGGTCATTTGATTGAGTAAAGATTTTCTTTCTATTTTTCCAAAAGCTGAAGTGCTCTCCTTCAAACATTGGAGGACGATTGAGGGAGGCACCCTCCTTGAAGGTAATTTGTGTGGTATTCATTTTCTCTTTAAAGAAAGATAGTGATCTTGAATAACACTCAAGAATCTACTCTTGATACCAATTGAAAACAAAAGGAATTCCCATAATAACCAAGAGGGGGGTGAATTGGTTAAAACTTGGTCTTTTAAAATTTTATTTTCTAAATCAGAGTTACAATCTTTATCACATTTTAAAAAACAAGAAAGCTTTTATTCAATCAATTCACTCAGTTCAGAAAATTAATGGCTTAAAACATAACTTGTTGAGTAATGATAAGAATACCAAGAATCAATGAACAAGATAGCCAATAGAGATTAAAGAACAAGGAATCAACACAAGGATTTATACTGGTTCACTTCTCAAGAGAAGCTACATCCAATTTCTTCTAATCAACACTAGATTAGAGTTCTACTATTATAAATTTCAGTTCTTACAAGCTTGATTACATTTACTCTTTATCAACCCTAGATAAAGAAAGGAAATCTAAAACACTATTAGACACCTTATCAACAAGAACCATAGAACACTACTCTGTTCTTCCCTAGAGAACACTACTCTAGTGCAAGCCTCAAGAACAAATTTACAACAGCTCCAATTAACAGAAATTACAAAACAAATTTATACCCAAAAAGAATGGAGAGAAACAACCTGATGATCCAATGACAATGAATGCATATGAGTTACCAATCAGAGTTGAATGATCAAATGAAAATCAGAACATGCTCTTCTATTCTTCTTTGAAAGACTCTTGCCCAAGAAATCACTCAAAACTCATGAAGGTTAAGAAGTGGGACAAGAGGTTAGTAAACTTAGAAAAACTCTTTCAATCTTGGTGAAGGCTTGTGTGTAATCAGAAATTCGAATTCCTCATATTAGAAAACAAGACAAGCCTCACTTTTATTTATAACAAAACTTTATAACTAACTATAATTGATTAAACGCTCCCAATAATCGATTAAAATGCCTTATGTAATCGATTAAATTGCCATTTTAATCGATTAAAATGTTCATAAGTTTTCTGGGTTTGAATCACGAAACAAATAATTGATTAATACGACCTGTAATCGATTAAACCAGTAGCACAGCATTTCAGAAAAGCCTTGTGTAATCCATTACAAGAAATGGTAATTGATTAAAGCAGTGCAACGAGCTTTTCTAAGAACCTTATGTAATCGATTACAACAAATGGTAATTGATTAAAGCAGTGAAGCATGACTTTCTTTTAACACTTTGTAATCGATTACAATCAATGGTAATCGATTAAATTGTTCTTCAAAGCTTTTCTAGATTTGAAAATGAAGCAAATAATCGATTATCTTACTGTGTAATCGATTAAACTAGTGGCATTTGTATTTTTCCAAAAACATTGCTTCTCTGGTTCTATTATCAAAGGTTGCTTCAATTCTTTATGAAAACATTTAGGCACATGAATCATTAGATGCATGCAATGCAAGGATCAACAGATTAACTTCTCTACACACTTTATGGATTTACATTCTTCCAAGGCATGTGAAAAAGCTCAAAACATTTCTCTTAAGTCCTAAGCTTTAAGTTCAAGATGCTCCCCCTATATCCAACAGGTTTTCTATTCCTTAAACTCTTCTTGTTATCTTGATCATTAATTCTTGGTATTATTTACATTACTTAACAAGTTCTATTTTTGAATAAATTGTTTTGGGCTGAGTGGTTTGATTGATTTGAAGCCTTCTTAGTTTAACTGTGATTAAGATCCTATAACTCTGATTTTCTAAATAATTTTAAAAGACCAAGTTTAAACCAATCCACCCCCCCTTGGTTATTGTGGGTATTCCTATTGTTTTCAATTGACCTTTGCTTTTCATGAACTCAACCTACACTGTTCTACTATTGCTTTGCGACGTATATGTCGGAGGTGCTCATTCCATTCAAGTCACTTACATCGTCTACAGACATTGCGATGTCTTTTGTTGATTCTGACTCCTCTTCCAAGGATACTAATGTCACCTCTCCTACTCTGATGTCTCCTCATTCGGTGTTTCCTGAGGCTTGGGTACCACCCGGGGTGGATATGATGGATCTTGTGTTGGAGGATGAGGGAGAGGATCCAGAGGAGGGCACGTCGTATAAGGAGGATCCGTCTATGGACGAAAAGGACCTTCCCTTGGAGCCTGAGATCATGGAGGAGGATTCCTCACAAGATTCATCTAAGGAATGCTATTAAGAAGCCTTCCTCCATCTGACTTGACTGATTCTTTTTGTGGATATGGGTTACTTTGGGGCTTGGGTATCGATGACTGACTTGAGTTTTTAGGTTTTACCCTTATATATATATATATATATTTTGGGGATGGGTAGACCTAGGCTCAAACCTTTTGTAATTAGCAATCATTACTATTTACCTTATTATTTTAGGTTGTAAATTTTATTCCTTGGTCCATTTGATACGTACATTTTCTATAAACTCTTCTAGCATATGATACTTATTGTTAGTATTATATTTGGTGACCATGGAGGTTCACTTGTTTATCTTCATCTATTTCTTCTCTAAGCATGTATGATTTATTTTAATTAGTATTTACTTGTTGCCTCAAGTTTTAACGCGTTAAACGGTTACTACATTTTACCTTGCACGACTTAAAGATCAAACGATGACCTTTGAATTTAACTTAGAAAGTTTTTATTTTTGACAAAAATTTATGCTACCTTTCCTAACATTTGAGTTAACATTAATAATTAATGAGTATATCTTGTTCAAAGTAAAATTAATGGGTTATTTGAAAGGTTATATTTAATGGTGATACATAATGCATAAGAATAGAGACACCCCAAAACCCAAATATTATCTATGGTGTGGCGATGGAAAAGTGTAGTTGCCACTCTTAAAGAGAACACCTATAGTGCTTGAACATATTTTGTTGGATGCCGATTCAGTTGATAGCAAACGTTATTAGCAAAACACAAGCATATAACATGATGCTTGCATTTACATCACTGGGAGCAAAGTATGATAGATCCATTAATGATGACCAACAAGCCATTTTTCTAGGAAACTGTTTGTGACTATGTTATTATCAAATAACATTAATAGAGCTAGAGATGTCTGGATAAAAGTCTGGCATTGGCTTTTAGATGGGATTTTGTTTCAACAAAGAAGAATGTCAAATGTTCAAGGTAAATATTGAATCAAGTGTGGACAAATACGAGTCATGTTTTACTATTTGTGTTTGATTACTTATTATCATGTTTTCTAAAAATAGATTTACAACTTACTGATCAAGAGTTACATAATTTAACTTTGATTGAGATTGAGAAATTACTAAAATAAATTGAAAAAACCTAAAGGACCTTCCATTGATACCTTATCCATAACATTATGTTACAACACATTTAGGAAATAGGCTAATTATGCAAAGCTGGATTATGATGTTACTAGATTGAAATCTCAATTCAATAATTACTTTAAATTTCTTAAAGGTAAAAGATAACTTTTAAATGTGCAGATAAAGGATGTATTGATTAAATTTTTCATTTCAAGTACTTTTTTTTCTTCTCTAATATGATGTATCTTATTTAACTACTTTTGCAGATGAGCAAAGAAATATATTTGACACAATCATGACAGTTGTGGACGGGTAGGAAGGTAGGATGTTTTTTTATATGACTATGGTGGTATAGGAAAAACCTTCATGTGGAAAACATTACCTTCAACATTAAGAAGTCAGTGACATATTGATTTAACAGTGGATTCAAGTGGAATAGCATCATTGTTGTTACCTAGAGGGCGAACTGCACACTCTAAATTCAAGATTCCTATTCATACTTTTGATGACTCAATTTTGCAATATTCAACAAGTGATAATTGCTATTTATACGTAATTTATGCATTTTAATTACATAGCAATTATCTTATTTTTCCTGTTTTAATGCTTCTTTTGTGATTGAAATGTAGAAATTTAGCTTTTCTAAGCTTTTATCCAATAAATGCTAAAATTAATTGACTTATAGTGTGTTGGTTGTATTTTATAGGATTACACATTAAAGACTTGGAAGATGGATTGAGGATTTGGGCTTAGCGTGCACATATGGGCTTAAAGAGTCACCAATAAAAAAAGCCCAATAAAGCAAAATTTTGGTTATAAAAAGGGGTGAGCAGTCAGAGGCAAAGCATAAGAATCAGAAGCCAAAGATAAACAGAAGACACAAAGGAGAGAAGAATCCACTCCATAAAAGGTGGCCTATGCCCCTTGTTTTACTAGTTTTCTCCATTCTCTACCATTATCTTTTGTTTTCCTTTATTTTGTAAGTCTCTCGTGACAATGAGAGGCTAAATCACTCATTGTTGGGGTTCAGCAACCAAACACTCTTTATGTAACAATTCTTAATATCTATTTAATATTATTTTCATATTATTGTTCTTTTCTAAATCTTCTGTCATGTTTGTGGTCAGATCATCCATATACATGTAATGTTCTGAGGGTTTATGCATTGAGAAATGTCTATACTCTGAGAACTGGGAAAGAACATCTAAACAATCCATATCTAGGGATAGAATGACATTGTTTAGCCTTAAATATACATCTCTCTTCTTAAAGCAAATTATTTAATGTAACTTGCTAAGGGATCAGGAGTGAAATTAAGTAATTTAGGCCCTTTCATATGAGGGATCATGGTTAGAGTAAATAAAAAGATGAAGATAATATGTGAAATAATATTAAATAGTGGAAAATCATTGACATTGCATCAAGAGTATTTTTGGTAGGCTGAACACCCAACATATTACATAATCTTGCATCTTGCCTTTAATCTATTTTTCAATTTATTTTATTTTGAATTTATATTTACATATAGTATCACTTACAAATCCCAAAAATATTTTGTTAATTGTTTACAAATAGACGTATACAAATTCTGAGTATAATCAAAGTCTATGTGGACTCGATACTCGGTCTTACCATTTTATTTACTACTTGGACAAATTGGTACGCTTGTCAAAGAGTTAACAAGTTAATGGCATCGTTGCAGAGGACTTTGTTCCTTGTACTCGATAGTTTGTATACCCTTATTTTAAGTATTTTATTTTATTTGAAATTCAAATTGAAATCTTTTAGATTTTATTTTATCTTTTAGGGATTAGATTAGGTAGTTATCTTTAAATTTATTAGGAATTATCATAATCATTATCTTTCTAGATTTTATTGTTAGGTTGTTATTTATATTAGATTTTGTCTTTATCTTATTAGATTTAATATCTTTCGAATTTATCTTTTAGAATTTCAGTATTTCCCTTCTGGTTAACAAAATTTGAATTTACTTTATTTTATTTTAAAAAAAATATTATTATTATTATTATTTTTATCTTAAATCTATTCTTATTTATTTATCTTAAATCTGTTTTTTTATTTTTTTAATCTTAAATTCATTTTTTTAGAAAACAAAATTTCAAAAAATATATAAAAAAAATCAAAAAAAAAATTGTTGTCTAGTTTTAATAGTTTAATATTATCTTTATTTTAAGAATTTACTTTTATTTTAGTTTCTTTATCCTATATCTTATTGTGTTTTTACATTTAATTCTTGAACCTTGTTATTTTTTTTTCTAGTGTTCTTAGTCTTTGTATGCAAGGTAAAATTTCAATGGACAATCTTTTTCCATTGAATCCAGAAATTGAAGTTACCTGTCGAATGCAAGAGAGACAAGCTCTACTAGGAGAAAAAAGAGACTCTTCCTCTTCATCATCTTCAATTCATCCTCTTATATCAGAGGAACCAGCTGCATTTATTCCTCATCCTATCTTTTAGGAACTTCCAATGACAGAAGACGAATCTCTCAGGGTGACTCTTGAAGATTATTTGAGTTTCACTACGCCACAATATTTCACTAGCATTGTGAGGCCAGAAGTGCAAGCAACAAACATCTCTTATCCTCATTCACTCATCCAGTTGATCCATGGAAATCTTTTTCATGGGTTGCCTAATGAGAATCCTTATGCTCATCTGGCCACCTACATAGAGATCTGCAACACAATCAAGATTGTTGGAGTTCCAGAGAATGTTGTATGCCTTAACATGTTTTCTTTTTCTTTAGCAGGTGAAGCAAAAAGATGGCTACACTCATTCAAGGGTAACAGCCTCAAAACATGGGAGGAAGTGGTGGACAAATTCTTGAAGAAATATTTTCTAGAGTTGAAGACAACTGAAGGGAAAGCAGAAATCTCATCTTTTCATCAGTTACTTGATGAATCACTTAGTGAAGCTCTAGATCACTTTTGGGGGTTGCTTCGTAAGACTCCCACATATGGGTTCAGTGAGCCAATATAACTCATCATGGTTATTGATGGCTTACAACCCCATTCAAAGCAACTTCTGGATGCATCTGCAGGTGGAAAAATCAAGTTAAAGACCCCTGATGAAGCCATGGAGCTGATCGAGAATATGGCAGCAAGTGATCATGCTATCCTCCATGATAGAACATATATTCCTACCAAAAGAGCCTCCTGGAACTCACTTCTCAAGATGCATTTTTGGTTCAGAATAAACTTCTGGCTAAGACTCTCGAGACCCTCATAGAGACATTAAATAAGCTTCCCTAACAATTGCATGTAGTTCAGCCAGCTTCACCTTCCATGATGCAAGTTGGAGGATGTACCTTGTGTGGTGGTGCTCATGAGTCTGGCTTATGCATGACTCAAGAGGAAGCATTAAATGAGGTCAACTATATGGCCAATCTGAACTGCCAGGGTTATCATCAAGGGGGGAACTCAGGTTATCATCAGGGAGGTAACTTTTCTCAAAACCAAAGCTAGAATTGGAGGTATCATCCAGGAAATAATTTCAACAAGGACAAAGGGGGCCCATCTAATCGATCCCCAACTTAGAATCCTGACCTTTACGATAGAACCGCCAGGTTGAAGGACACCCTGAATCAGTTTATGCAAGTCTCAATGTCTAATCATAAGAGCACTAAATCATCCATTAAGAACCTTGAAGTGCAGGTTGGCCAGTTTGCTAAGCAGATGGCTGAGAAAGCCTCGGGGAACTTTGTAGCAAACACAAAGAGAAACCCAAAGAAGGAATGCAAAGTGGTGCTCACAAGAAGCAAGAGAAAAGAAAGCTTTGAGGGGGGTGAGAAAAATAGAAGAAGTAGTTGAGGATGAAAGTGAGGGGGGAGAAGATAAGAGAAAAAGAATAGAGACTAAAAGTAATGAGAGAAAAATAAGTGAAGAAAAAAAAGTGGTCAAGAGAAGGATGGTAAGGTCTCAACATCTAAAACCAAGAGCCAACTGGTGAGAGAAACGAAATATGAAGCACCAACAACACATACTAAAGATGTCCCATATCCATTGGTGCCTTCCAAAATTGAGAAAGAATGCTATTTCACTCAATTCTTAGATATCTTTAAGAAGCTGGAAATCACTATCCCTTTTGGTGAAGCTCTCCAACAAATGCCAATGTACACAAAGTTTTTGAAAGATCTTCTCACCATGAAGGGTAAGTACATCAACAGTGAGAGTATTGTTGTAGAAGGAAATTGCAGCGCTGTCATTCAAAGGCTGCCAAGGAAATTCAAGGATTCTGGGAGTGTTACCATCCCATGTTACATTGGGAAGGTCTCTATTGGAAAAGCTTTAATTGATTTTGGGGCTAGCATCAACTTAATGCCTTTGTCCATGTGAACAAGGATTGGCAATCTGGAGATACTTCCAACCAGAATGATGTTACAACTAGTAGATCGATCCATCACGTGACCATATGGTGTGGTTGAGGATGTCCTGGTAAAGGTTCGACATTTCACTTTTCCAGTGGATTTTGTCATAATAGATATAGATGAGGACCCTGATGTACCCTTAATTTTGGGTAAACCGTTCATGCTTACAGCCAAATGTGTCATTGACATGGGGAAATGCAATCTGGAGTTGAGTGTAGATGACCAAAAGGTGGCTTTTAATCTATTCGAAACAATGAAACATCCCAATGATAGCAAAACATGTTTTAGTGTGGAAGAAATTCAGCATGAAACAATTTATACAGTAAGTCCATATATCATGTGGTCACCATTAGGAAAAGCTCTTATAAATGTTGTTAAGTGCCTCTCAATTGAAGAAGAGAAAGACCTCAAAGTTTGTCTAGAAGATCTGGATAGAACAAAAGAAATTCCTCTCGGGGAATATGCCTTTGAAGAACTGAAGAAGAACAACTCTGGAGAAAAATCTAAGGTAGAGTTGAAGGTTTTACCTCCTCACCTTAAGTACATATTTCTAAAAACAAATAATGGCAAGCCGGTAATTATCAGCAGTGCTTTATCTCCAGCTGAAGAAGCACAACTGGTGGAAGTGCTAAAGAAGCATAAGGCAGCGGTAGGATGGCACATCTCTGATCTCAAGGGGATTAACCCATCTTATTGCATACACAAAATAATTATGGAAGCTGATTACAAACTGGTGAGGCGGCCACAAAGAAGACTCAATCCCTCTATGAAAGAGGAAGTGCGCAAAGAAGTCCTCAAGTTACTTGAAGCAGGACTTATATATCCAATCTCTGACAGTGCATGGGTAAGCCCAGTCCAAGTGGTACCCAGGAAAGGTGGTGTGACAGTGATCCATAATGAGAAGAATGATCTTATTCCAACACGGACTGTCACCGGGTGGAGGATGTTCATAGATTACCACAAGCTTAATGACGCCTCAAGGAAGGATCACTTCCCTCTACCATTCATGGACCAAATGTTGGAGAGGTTAGCTGAACAAGCTTTTTATTGTTTTTTGGATGGCTATTCGGGGTACAATCAGATAGCAGTGGATCTAAAAGATCAAGAAAAGACTGCTTTCACATGTTCGTTTGGTGTCTTTGCTTATAAAAGGATGTCATTTGGATTATGCAATGCCCCTGCCACCTTCCAAAGATGTATGCTAGCCATCTGTGCTGATCTTGTGGAAAAATGCATTGAGGTATTCATGGATGATTTTTCTGTATTTGGCTCTTCCTTCGATCATTACCTATCCAATTTGGAATTGGTGTTGCAGCAGTGTATGGACGTCAATTTATTGCTAAACTGGGAAAAATGCCAATTCATGGTTCGAGAAGTCTTAGGCCATAAGATCTCATACAAAGGGATTGAAGTGGACAAGGCTAAAGTTGATGTCATTAAGAAGTTACCTCCGCCTGTGAATGTGAAAGGCATCTGAAGCTTCCTTGGACATGTCGAATTTTATAAGAGGTTCATCAAAGATTTCTCAAAGATTGCCAAGCCGTTGAGCAACTTGCTTGTTAGATTCAAGAAGCTAAAGACAAGGAATCAAGGTTGATAGAAGTGATATGGTTTTGATATTTTTACATGCCCACTCAAATTTGATGGCATTTGTAAAATTGATTAAAGCTTGGTTCATTAAGATAAATCCTTATAATCCTCTGCAGCTATTAAGTCATTCATGCATACATACATTCATACATAGGTTGATAATCATATTAGATTGTGCAAATGAATAGAATTGCATAAAGTGCATCTAAACAAGCATAAAATGATTTTACACTGTTTTAATCGATTACTTAAGTAAAATAATCGATTACCAGCTTGTTTGAATTTCTGGAAAATGGTTTAAGAACAGTTTAATCGATTACCATTTTCTTGTAATCGATTAAATAGTCTTGACACAGATATATGAACACTGGTGTAATCGATTATCTGTGGAAATAATCGATTACATAAGGCATCTGCATAATTTAGCACAGCATGATGAACTGGTTTAATCGATTACCAAATAATTGTAATCAATTAAATATGCTTTGTAGTGTTTTTGACATGATCTGGCGTAATCGATTAAATAGGTGTTATAATCGATTACCTCTGCTTGTGAAGATAGCATGTCATTCTGGCGTAATCGATTAAATGGTAAAATAATCGATTATTATGTTCATTCATGATTTCCAGAACTAACATGAACAATTTAATCGATTATGTATACGGAATAATCGATTACTGATGATAAAATAATCGATTACCATAACGAAATAATCGATTACAGTCTGTTAAATCAGTTTTTTTATAAATAGGAAAGTTGTGTCACTGAAATAGAAGAGATAAGAAAGAGAGCTTTCGTTCCTATCATTGTGTTTACATTCTCTAAAAGTTCAATAGGGTTTAAAAGTTCATTTTTAGATAGTTGTTCAATTGAGCTGGATTCCACATGGATGCTTAGTCAAAGAACTCATTGTGTGTGATCATTCATGTAAATTGGTGATTCAAGAAGATTCAAGAAAGCATTTCATACATCATCTCAGGTTGTATAATTCGTTCATATCCTTTTTGCTGCAAGGAAAATGAGGTGATATCTTTCTTGGACTTTAAGCTTTAGTGTTTTGTTGTTTTGTTTGTAATAGTTGTAATCTTTGTTGATTTTCCATATAACATTTGGGGTTCTTTAAAGCTGTACTAGAAAGGGTTTTTCTAGGGGTTGAATAGAGAAGGGATCTCTGGTTCTAGGTCTTTTGAGAAATCTAGGGAGTAGATTTTGAGTTTTGCCTAGGGTAGGTGAAAGAGACCTTGTTGATTGCTTGTAAAGAACTAAGATTTGTTATAGTGGAACTCTAACCTTGTTTGGGTTAGAAGATAAACTGGATGTAGCCTCTGGGGTTGAGAGGTGAACCAGTATAAACTTGTGTGCGTTTAAGTTTTGGTTTATGTTTCATTGAATTCTTGAGATATTCGATTTGTGTATCATTCAAACTTTGATTTAGCACAAGAGTTAATTGGTTGGTGAAGATAATTGTTTTCTAAATTGTTTTTGATCTAAGATACGATCCAAATAATTCTTCCGCTGTATATTGATTTGTAAGAAATTTTAAAAGAGGGCAAAAACCAATTCACCCCCCTCTTGGTTTATTGGGTTAGGTATTCACTGTATTTTCATTGCTGAATAAGGATGTTGTCTTCAAATTTGATGAAGAATGTTTGTCAACTTTTCATAATCTAAAAGAGAAGCTCATTTCAGCTCCTGTTATTGTGGCTCCCAACTGGAGTCAAGAGTTCAAACTGATGTGTGATGCCAGTGACTATGCTGTGGGGGAAGTGTTAGGATAGCAGAGAGATAAGGTATTTCACTCAATATACTATGCTAGCAAAGTCCTAAATTATGCACAACTGAATTATGCCACCATAGAAAAAGAATTGCTAGTTGTTGTCTATGCATTAGAAAAATTCAGATCATACTTAATTGGCTCTAAGGTCATCATATTCACTGATCATGCAACAATCAAATATCTCTTGTCTAAAGTTGATTCAAAACCTAGATTGATTAGATGGGTGTTGCTACTTCAAGAGTTTGACATTGAGATTAAAGACAAGAAGGGGTGTGAAAATCTGGTGGCTAATCATTTGTCTAGGTTGGTGAATGAAGAAGTAACTCAGAAAGAGAAAGAGATTCGTGATGAGTTCCTAGATGAATCACTTTTAGTTGTAAGTGAATGACTGTGGTTTGCTGATATTGCCAACTTCAGGGCAGCTAGAATCATCCCTACTGATCTCAATTGGCATCAAAGGAAGAAGTTCTTCTGAGATGTGCATTATTATGTGTGGGATGATCCTCATTTATTCAAAGTTGGAGCTGATAACTTATTAAGAAGGTGTGTCACAAAGGAAGAATCAAGAAGCATACTTTGGGATTGTCACAATTCACCCTATGGAGGACATTATAATGGAGACTGAACAGCTGCAAAAGTGTTACAATCTGGGTTTTTCTAGCCTTCTATATTCAAGGATTCCCATAAGTATGTGCTATATTGTGACCAATGCCAGAGAACAGGAGGTATTTCTAGGAGAAGTGAGATGCCCATGCAGAACATCATTGAAATTGAAGTATTTGATTGTTAGGGCATTGACTTTGTAGGTCCCTTGCTTTCTTCATATGGTAATGAATACATGTTGGTGGCTGTGGATTATGTCTCCAAGTGGGTAGAAGCTATAGCTACTCAGAAGAATGACTCTAAAATAGTCATTAGATTCATAAAGAAGAACATATTTTCCTGCTTTGGAGTTCCAAGAGTTCTTAGCAGTGATGGTGGGACACATTTCTACAACGCACAGCTAAAGAAGGTGTTGGAGCATTACAATGTCTGACACAAAGTGGCTTCTCCTTATCATCCTCAAACAAATGGCCAGGCTGAAGTGTCCAACAAGGAGCTGAAGAAAATCCTTGAGAAGACTATTGCATCTTCAAGAAAAGATTGGGCTGCAAAATTAGATGATGCCCTGTGGGCATACATAACTGCTTTCAAGACGCCAATTGGTCTATCTCTTTTCCATATGGTGTATGGGAAGCCTTGTCACCTCCCAGTAGAGATGGAATACAAGGCTTACTGGGCTCTCAAGTTCCTCAACTTTGATGAGTCCTTATTTGGAGAAAAGAGGAAATTACAGCTGTTAGAGTCAGAAGAAATGAGACTTGATGCGTATGAGTCTTCTAAAAATTACAAGCAGAAGGTAAAAGCTTATCATGATAAGAACCTTGTAAAGAAGAATTTCCAGCCTGGACAGCGAGTTTTGCTGTTTAATTCCCGCCTCAAGCTATTTCCTGGAAAGCTCAAGTCTAAGTGGTCTGGGCCATTCATAATCAAAGACGCCAGGCCATATGGAGCAGTCGAGTTAATAGACCCATCGTCTTGTGATCCAGAGTGAAGTTGGGTTGTCAATGGACAACTGCTGAAGGTGTACAATGGTGGTGATATCGAGCGATTGACCATAATCATCCACCTCCATGACCTATAAGGGTGTTCTGCGTCAAGCTGGTGACATTAAAGAAGCGCTTAATGGGAGGCAACCCATCATTCCTATATTTTTTTTTCCTCTAGTCATGTGAAGTATTTAATTTTTGTGTGCATTTAATTTTCTTCCCATGCTAACAGCCTTCACCACGGGCAATATCTCTTGATCCTAGCCTTCATCAGCTTTTTCTCCAGCAGCCGGTCATGACTCTAGAGGACTTCCTCGAGCGAGTTGCTTGGCCTGGGGACAGACCTTCCTCTTTCGGGGGGTGGTGCCTCTGGAGCTACAAAGGGACCATCTGGTGACATAGATGCTATAGAGGCTGGAAAGGATGATGATTACATTGCAGATGTCGCAGCGGCTCAAGGAGCATGACCCATGGCCAACATAGGATTGAGGCCATTTTTTTCTTTTTCTAGACATATTATTTTCTTTCTATCTTTATTCTATTTTCTGCATCTATCTTAAATTTCTGCACTCTAGTCATTTAAATTCTGCAATTTACAGTTTCTTTAATTTTGCATGATAGATAGTTATGTTTACGACATTGTTTTGAGCATGTTTTGATTTAATTGATCATATGACTGAGATTTTGCGTCTTATTATGTGGTGAATTTATGATTCTTGATTGAACACGAGCTGTTGTTGATTGATGTTTTTATGAATTCAATGTGTGTGAGTGAATAGGTTAGCTTGCATGACAGAAAATCTTATGAAAGAAATACTTTTGCTTCTTGTTACCATGTGAGTTGTGTCCATCTAAACTATGAGAGAACAATTGCTTTTGCTTTTCTGGTTTTGCATGATTTTTGAACTATTTGAGTGCATACACTATATGGATATGATCAAGGCCTTGTTGATTTTAATTTCAGCCACTTAGCCAAAAAGCCAACCTGTTGAAAATAAATGTTAAATCCTTTGCACCCCCTTTGAGCCTAACTGAGAATGAATTTGTTGTTGAACCCTGAACCAAAAGCATGTGCAAATATGTTCACCTTGCCTTAGGTTATAAGAGAGCATCACTTATGGATCAAGGAAAATTTGTGCCAAATTTAGGGGAGTATGTTGATTAAACAAATCTTGTGCATGAATGAAAGCAAGAAGCACACAGAGGATCAGAACTACATTATATCTTGGTATGGATTTAAAAAAAAAAAGGTTCTGGAAATAAGAACTGAAAAGAAGATTAATGTCAAAGAAACCTCTGGGTGTTGTTGATAGTGGCAAGTTATATAAGGTTGGGAGAAAAAGGAAAATGGATACCCTTAAGTGAGTAGGGAATAGGTGAAAGCTCTCCTAGAACCTAATTGTTTTGAATTCCAAAAAAATCATGATTTCTTTGTTAGCCCAGCCACGTTACAAGCCTAATAAAGTCCTTAGTGATCCATGTGGTGTGTGTATGATGGCATTGAATGAGATGATGTGCAAAGCTAAGAGTTGTAACTTCAATTGGAATGAATGGAATACACATAACTGAAACACTTGTGTGCTTGAAAGAAACACTTGCCTTGTAAGGAGTGAAGCAAAGGTTGATCTTTCTGAGATAATTGTCATTCTTGCTAACCTTTTTCTCTTTGAATGCATTCTTTACATAAATTCATCATGAAACCATGGTGAGTGTGAACTTGAGGATTAAATACTGAAATTATTTTTGGAAGTATGCATTTATCTCAGTTGTTGTGATTTGTTACAATCTTGACATTACCACTAATCTAACTAGTTTAGCAATTGCTTACTTTTGCTTGAGGACAAGCAAAGCTTTAAATTTGGGGGAGTTTGATAATTGTTATTTATACGTAATTTATGCATTTTAATTACATAGTAATTATCTTATTTTTCCTGTTTTAATGCTTTTTTTGTGATTGAAACGTAGAAATTTACCTTTTCTGAGCTTTTATCCAATAAATGCTAAAATTAGTTGATTTATAGTGTGTTGGTTTATTTTATAGGATTACACATTAAAGACTTGGAAGATGGATTGAGGATTTGGGCTTAACGTGCATATATGGACTTAAAGAGTCACCAATAAAAAAAGCCCAATAAAGCAAAATTTTGGTTATAAAAAGGGGTGAGCAGTCAGAGGCAAAGCATAAGAATTAGAAGCCAAAGAGATACAGAAGACACAAAGGAGAGAAGAATCCACTCCACAAAAGGTGGCTTATGCCCCTTGTTTTACCAGTTTTCTCCATTCTCTACGATTATCTTTTGTTTTCCTTTGTTTTGTAAGTCTCTCGTGACAATGAGAGGCTAAATCACTCATTGTTGGGGTTCAGCAACCAAACACTCTTGATGTAACAATTCTTACTATCTATTTCATGTTATTTTCATATTATTGTTCTTTTTTGAATCTTCTGTCATGTTTGTGGTCTGATCATCCATATGCATGTAATGTTATGAGGGTTTATGCATTGAGAAATGCCTATACTCTAAGAACTGGGAAAGAACATCTAAACAATCCATATCTAGGGATAGAATGACATTGTTTAGCCTTAAATATACATCTCTCTTCTTAAAGCAAATTATTTAATGTAACTTGCTGAGGGATCAGGAGTGAAATTAATTAATTTAGGCTCTTTCATATGAGGGATCATGGTTAGAGTAAATTAGAAGATGAAGGTAATATGTAAAATAATATTAAAGTGAAAAATTATTGACATTGCATCAAGACATCATGGGACTTGGTAATGGATCATCTACAACATTTGGAGGAAAGGTCATTGTTTTTTATGGAGATTTTTGTCAAATCTTATCAGTCGTTCCAAAAGGAAATTGATATAATATTGTTCATTCAACAATTAATGCATCATATATATGGGATCATTGTGAGGTGTTGACTTTGACAAAAAAACATGTGTTTGCAATCTGGTATGAACAACTCATCTACAAGTGAACTCAGCAACTTTTCCCAATGGATACTTGATATTGGAGATGGAAAAATTTATGAACCAAATGATGGTTATGCTATAATAAAGATCCCACAAGAGCTTCTCATCTCATTTTTTAATAACCTTATACATGGCATTGTCAGCAACACCTACCAAATCTAATGGACCAATACAATAATGAGGAGTACTTTCAATGTAGAGCTATTTTGGATTCTACAATTGATACTATTGATGAGAGAAATGATTTTGTTATATCGTTAGTGCTAGGTACTAACTTATTTATTATAGTTTATGCATCATTCAATTAGATATAAGTGCTGCAAACATAACACATTCTGCATTAATTTGTCCATTTTTCTAATAAATGTAGATGGTGAAAAAGAATATTTAAGTTTAGATATGGTAGACAAATTAGATCCAGCAGATAGCCAAGCATGAGAAGTACTTATGAATTTCTAAACTCTCTTAGGACATTGATATGCTTCCAGCATATAGTAGTTTTTAGGCTTACTTAATTAATAAATGGTTTAAGAATTAGTAAATTAGATTAGGAATTGATGAATTATCATTCAATTGCATATTAATTTAAATTCTGAGTATTTTATCATTTAGGAACCAAACAAGAGAGGAAAAGAAGCCAAAAAGAGCAAGCCAGAACTTTCCAATGAACCACGCGATCAGCGTGGAAGTGTTCAGAAAAACAAGTTCAGTTCGAATGATTCACGCGATTAGCGCCATCATCCACGCGAGTCGCGTCATTCTATCAAACTCAAGCATTCAGCTCGAACAAGTCACGCGATCAGCGCCAGCGCCCATGCGATCAGCGCCATAAGCCCAGAGCAGTTTATTTAACTCGAATAAACCACGCGAATCGCATGGGACTTCACGCGAATCACGTGAGAAGCTTGCTGCTCCCCAAATTAAAATATTTAAATTGATTCAGTGGAGGGAATAGTGCATTGTTACTGGAATTAGACCTAGGACGTTTTGGGGGCATAAAAGGAAGCCTCTGGGTCACAATGAAGCAACTTTTTACAGGGTTTAGACAGGTTTGCAAAGGAAGAAGCCATTGAAGCACCTTGGGAGAAGATTGGAAGTCTGCAGAACAACACCCTGGGTGAACCTTTCCTTTCCTCTGGTATGTTAGTCATGGAAGTAATATCAACTCTGAGTATGCTTGGCTAATTCTTGTATTGTGGTTGAGCCATGAACCTATGAAGAATTCCTCTATGTATTGATTGGTTTTAATAAGAAATTATCACAATTGCTTTGTCTTATTCCATTCTTCACTGCATAATTCTTAATTTGGACTGGCCATTCTATTAAGAGACTTAGGGTTGGGATTCACAATAGGGATATTGGGATTCTAATTTCTGATTTGAGTAAGACAACAATTTATACATTGCCTAGGGATAGGGATGTGTGGTTGCAGCATTTCTAGGTTGTGTTTGCTTAATGCTTGGTTTAAGAAGGAATCACTAAGGGATTAGGGTTCTTAATTCTATCAAAGGGTTAAATCACTAAGGGATTAGGGTTTAGCTAATCATAAGAGAACACATCAGCTGAGTAATTAGGATTAGTTCAAGTTAATAATCAATCGAAGCATAGTAGGAAGGAATCATAAGGAATTGCGCTTAACTACAATCATCTCTCACTACTGCAGTAAAACCTAATTACATTCACTTACATTCTTGTTAATTTTCTGTCATTTAAATTACAATATTCAAATACAAATCAATAAACTCTCTCTCAACTCATTATTTTTGTCTTCCAATTTCTAAGACGTTAAGTTAAGAAAGATTGCATTCAATCCTTGTGGAGACGATACTTTACTTACTCACTTTATTACTTGAACGAACGGTACACTTGCCGAGTTCGAAACAGACATTTGGACTTCCTAATCATAAAATTAAACTTAAAGTAGGAAGTCTGATCATGCTTTTAAGAAATATAGATCAATATGAAGATTTGTGTAATGGTGTTAGACTATTGGCAAACGTACCAATGTTGTCGCAGGTTACATAATTGATAAAGAGATCATCTCCATAGGGACTTGAGCTACTTAGTTATTCCAGATAAAAAGTAACAATTCAATAGTTATGTACAACAAATATAATTGAAATTTGATATTTTACAGAAATAACAGAGTAGTGCGTCGGAAATATGGAAAATTACGAAAACTAATGAATTTAATTAATTCAAGAGAATGTAGGATTCGGTTTCATCATTCATACCCTCCATATCCAATTAACATTTAATACATATGAATCATTCTCTAACATTACTGATGCACACATTAATTCACCCAGAATCGATCTCTCGCATTCGAGAATCCTAAGGATATTTACTGAATATCGATCCCTCGCATATGAAGTAAATAACCCAGCATTACAATCATAATCTCGTGCTATTTGCAATCAAAATGTTATGTTATATTCCTAGCAACGTAATGTAAAGAGTAAAATTATTCAGTTCAAATCCTAATGGCACTTTCTAGTCAAACTGAGAATCTAATTTCATGAAACTAGTGATAAAGTAGAATCAAACATTAAGAACAGAATGAAATCACCAATAATGAGTAGAAAAGATTCATACATATATCAAATATTAAAAGAGATACAAAAGGGTACAAAGATTACATCCAATCCTTTGGAGAAATTAACCGATCATTGTGTAGAGCAAGAGATTAACAGAAGACATGATGAAAGAAGTGATCCCTGGCCCGTTTTTGCAGAGATTCCAGTCCTTTTCTCTCTTCTCTCGCCTCTCTCTATGTTTCTATGGTTTTTCCTCACGTTCTGCCTTCTTTCTATGGCTTCCTTGCATGCTATTTATAGCATTTGGTGGAGGTGCTATCAGGTGAACTCGCCCAGGCGAGTGATTTACCCATGATTTACTCACTCAGGTGAGTTGTGAATTAGCTTTGAAGAAAGGTTAACTCACCCAGGCGAGTTATTTACTCAGGATTTACTCGCCCAAGCGAGTTATGACTTAATGCTGAAGAAAGTTTAACTCGCCCAGGCGAGCTAATTGCTAGCCTAGGCGAATTTTGAAACAACCGCTTCTACTTCGCTTTATTTCGTATTTATTTTATAAAATTACGAGGGGTTTTTTTTTTTCGAAACATAAAAGTTAACGCGTTATCTAAATAACGTAGTTTAAGTAATTCACGCACACTTGCCATACAAACCATTATTACCAATTTATAGTTTGATGCTTAAACAGTCCAAACAGTCCATACAGTCCATAATACAGAACACAGCAGAGAACATGAAAACAGAGAATCATCACAACAGTCTTCACCAAATCTTCTTGTATAACATCCATATCACTGTCCCTCTGCTCGCCCAAATAATTGGGGTCATCACAGGTGTCAACCACAAGACACAAAATAGGGTAAGTCATGATAAACAAAGTTTAAATATACGCAAAATATATACAGCAATATTAAATTTACGTACTAACTAAATAAAATACAGAAGACTTATTATAACGGTTATTATATATTTTTTTTTTCACATAAGTTAAATCATTTCTTTTCTATTCACAACACATAGAAAATGCATGCTCATCTTTATTATATGATGCATGACTGAGATCTCAGCAACATCTAAATAATTGTGGCCACTGTCAGATAACCCCACCCTCACCTTAGTGGAACAAACTTATCCATCCGGTCAGGGTAGCTCAGTGGCGCGTAGGATTATCACTCCCATCCATGTGATCATCATGGTGGTGTGGTCCTCACTGTTTCTACCCCCTAGTTATATGGACTCAGTTTAGTTATCTGACACTCCTCTTCATGAGATTTAACATCTCATCATCTCATACCCCACTGGGTATATGCGCATGAAAATGCATAATTGGTTCATTTTATCTCTTTATTATTTTATTTTCATCACCCCTTAACATCACAGAGTCATTTTCACAGGGTTCTTCATCCCAGACTCATCACAACATCATAAGGTTACAGTTTTATCATCATATCATCACAGATAATGGTTTTTAACATACCAAATATATACTGTTAACCACACTCATCCAAATTATATCAAGTGTCATACAATTTCATCACACCTCACAGAAATAAGCTTCTAATTATCTACTTTAACATTATTATATCTTCTTGATTAAATTAGAATAGTTATAACAACCATAAAGCGGAATAAAAATTTAACAAGTAACAACAAAATAATTCCTTAAGAGATAATACAAAAGAAATAGTTAGAACTTATATGAGGTTCATTTCAAAATAAATTAGCTTAAGGAACATGAAATATATTTTATCTATGACTTATAAAACATTCCATTTATACAAAATAATTAGTCAAAAGATTGTCTAAGATAAATAATTAGAAGAATATGTAATTAGCATAATACACAATTAATAAAAGCAACAAATTATCTACATAAAATTCAAGAGATGTTACTAGATAAAAAAATCATCTATACTATTATCTAATCAAGAAAATTTCCAATACATAAATCTGAACCATTAAACATTAAATAAAGAGTTAGATCAAATTTATTTATTTCCCAATTACCCATCTTAATTTTCTATTTCTATTCCATTCATCAACTTAAGTCTTTACTAAATTAAATAGTGATCTTAAGTATAGTTTAATATTTAAACTTCATTTATCAAAACCTCCCTATACCTCAAGTGTCTTCAAAAAAAATGAACAGCTGCTCCTTTGATCAAGCTTCACGTGGCCTTGCTTCTCTTTGAGGAATGTTTGTGAAAATGATGGCTTAAAGTGAGAGAAGTGTGTACGGTGGAGTATTTGGTGTGGAAATTTAAATAAAGCTTGAAAACAAAGTTCAAAGGTGGTGGGGCTAGAGCTGCACGGTTATTTCCTTTGTATGGCTTGACCAAAATTTCATTTCACTACTTCTTTTATAGCAAGTTACCAATATCAAGCTTTCCCCTTCTATAATTGCACGGATGGTGAGCTTGGGATAAGTCTATTGTGATTTTTGTTCTTTGACATTTAATGCATATTCCTTTTGTTCCTACGGATAGCTATTGGCTTAGGAGGAAGTCAATTTGATTTTTACTTCCTTGCATTAAATGTAGATTCCTTATGTAAAAAAAATCTGCACCATGCTTTGCCCACTTGTTAGCTTTTTCCTTGCTCTTGAATTGGCCCACTTCCCCTTCATTTCTTTGGCCATTCCACGTAAGATTTAATCATACAAAGCTGGTCTAGATTTTTTTTTCTTCCTCCTTGACCGTAGCACCTTTGGTTCCAATAATACATGATTTTGTTTTTTTTTTTTTCTCTTTTCTTCTCACCGTGGTCATTTCTTGTAGTGCCATATACTTTGTCTTTTGTTTCTTCCTAATTGATTAGCTTGGCTCCTAGTTAATTTATTTGCACATGAACTTATGAATAACTCCATCCTTCCCCTCCATTATTGATCATACGGTTAGCTAGCTTCAACAAACAATACTACACTTGTTTTCTTTTATTTATAACATCACTAATCCATCTTAATAAATAAATCTATTTAACTTATAATTATAAGAAAACTCCTAATATTATGTTCATCACTTTTATAAAATTTTCTAATAATTAGAATAGCTTAAATGGAATTTTATTTCAAAATGTGTATTAAGTGCTAAAAATCTCTCTAGATAGTGAATTATAATTTTCCATTCGTCCTAAAGTATTTTCTTAGATCCATATTCAATAAATAAAATATTGGGGTGTTACAAATTTGGCTTCCAAAAAATTCTTCTTTTGACCTTTTTGTCCTCTCTTCTTGTCTTGGTTGTTTCGAATGCCACAGATACAGTTGATACCTATTGCAACATCGAAATTGAGTGGATGAATCTTCCAAAATGTTAACAACAACATTTATATATGTACAAAATATAAAACAACTAGGATTAGGGCCAATTTTTAAGTAAATTCACTGAAATCAAATGATAAGTGCCAGCATTATAATCTTGGAAATAACTAGAATACTGCACTTATCAAATGGCACAAGAGTGATTGTGGCAAGATTAAAAAACCATGTCATCTAAGCAAAGATCATTGATGGAAACAAAAATGGAAATTTTATATATATATTCCTAGAATGTGTATGTCTCCATCATAGTCACCATGGCTTTTTAAACTAATTAGGATGCAACTTCCTATCATGCTGTCATATGCCATGACAATCAACAAATCTCTAGGTCAGTCATTGGATTGTGTTGGACTTTACTTGCCTATACCAATTTTTAGCCATGGTCAATTATATGTAGCAGTCTGAAGAGTTAAGAGTAAACAAGGATTGGAGATCTTGATACATGATAAGGAAGGAAGACCATTGAATACTACAACAAATGTAGTCTTCAAAGAAGTGTTCCATAATCTTTAATTGGTAAAATTCTGATTATATCACACATGAAAGCACTTTATGTTCTAACTTCCGATGTTCTGACTTCCAACTTTTAGTAGTTCAAACTAATATTGAGGTGTACATTCTACTCTAACTTAAGTCTTTTTTCAATTCTCAAGTTCTGCTTTCAGGAATATGATGTATGATTTTGGAGATGTTTTGTCCAATTCATCAGTTTCACACTCTTTTGGAAATGTAAGTTGTTTTAAAAATGTTTTGCAACTTCCAATTATTTTTCATTTAATTAAATTTAACTTTAGTTTTCATCTTGAACTACCACTAAAAGAATTACTCATAAGATTTTATGAATCTGATCAATACAATGATTTAATCAATTGGGTAATTGAATTTGCAAGTTAGGAAATCAAAACACGAGACTACCAATGATTAATTTTTTAGGTTACATTTTCATAATAAAACAATTGTTGAGGTTCAATCTTTTATTTTGTTGTATATCTTTTCACTCATTGTTCCTAATTACTATTTTAAAAAATGAACGACTTCAACCTCAAGATGGTGGAGAAAGTGATCAGTTTCCCAAACCTTAGTCACATGATGCAACCAACTAAAAAAATATCTTATTTGAAGTAACCTTGACCAAGTACAAAGCAACAGGAAGCCAATTCATATGGTTAATTTTTTTGTCTTTCACTTATTTTACTTTCACTTGTAATTTGGAATACAATAATTTCAATTCTTTGCATACCCAAAAATTATGGTGGTTAATATATTTCATTTTTGCCAGAACTTACCCCTCTATGTTGCAAATTTCTTAAGGCAAGCTAAATCTGATTAAGTCATTCTTGAGTTCTTGGGTGGAGTTATTACTGAATGCAAATGTTTGATCCATCAACTTCTGATGAGGACCAAGAAAAATGAGTGAAGAGTCCAAATACCTATGAGTGAAAAGCCTAGATTACTCTAATATTTTAATCATAACTTGAGTTCTAGATGTTCGTTTTAGATGTTCTTTTATGTGTTTGAAAGCTCTAAAGATTTCTTACAAATTGTAGTTCTAGTCTCAAGTCCTAATTCTACGTTTATGATGATGAAAATTGGACATGAAGTTCAGCATGAATTAGACTTTTTTAGTGTAATTTTGAATAAGAAAATTGTGACTGAAGTTCCACATTGGAAAGAAAAAGGAAAGAGTGATCACTTGTTGGCTATAAATAGTCATTCATTTGTCTTATGTACACATATTTGAATTGAATAAAAACTTTGCACTTTTAAAAGTGTGTGAGAGGAAGTTCCTCTTGGGTTCTTAATTGGACCAAACATTGGTTCTTATCAAAGGTTTCTATAATCTTTGTGGCGAATCCCCACAGGACTTATTACTCTTTATAAGGTGTGACGTCTTTTTCCATTTTTTGTTTTTTCCACCATTTTATTTTATTTTACTTAACATTTTGTTTGTATTAAATTCATTATTTTTGCTTTGCACTTTGTCTTTATATTTGTTTCTCTTCGTCAAACACTTGGCGTGTACTTTTTTTCTTTTGTTATAACAAAAGGTCTTTCAAAGATGATCCATAAAAACAATAAATCTCGTATTAGTTCATATCAACTTCACAATAACACAATGAAAATTTGAAAAAGTTGGAAGCTTTACTACAAATATAACAAACTATAGAAGGAAGACAAAATTTGCTTTACCTTTGATGCTGCAATGAGAAAGGTGGTTGGAGTGACAAAAGTTAAAGAGTTATGAGGTTTGGGTTTAATGTTTTGTTTTACAACAATAGTTTCACTTATTATAACATTTTGCGTTTATTATCATTGTATCTCTTTTGGTTTGCATTGCTAAAATGGTTTTGCTAAAATGGCGCATGTGTGACTTACAATGATATATATATTATAATTACATGTTATATAAAATGTCTTCAATTTAGATCAATTTATCAGCAACCCTATATATTATAACGAACTTTCTTAGTATATAATATATTCTTTCCAAATAAATAAAAAATATGATTCCACACCTAACTTATAGGACAATTGAATTGAGTTAAAGGTACTACACATATTATTATTAATTAATTCAATTCAATTCTTAAAAGTACTATATGAATGATAATGGATAACGTGCACACGTAAATATAGAGGACGCCCGTGCAGATGCACAGGTAGAATACTAGTCATATTATAATATTTTTATGCCTATTCTAATTTTATATTATTTTGTGCTGTTTAAAAATGATAAGGGTTTTTTTCCTGTGTGATATTAATTTAGTATATATTTATTTGATGTTTGAAGAATTTGCTTGCAAGTATAATTAAATAAATTATGAATTATTAGAAAACAAACTCTATATTGTGGATGATGAATATCGGGTTGTTATTATGGTGTTGGCTGGGGAAGCGGGTTTTTATCTATGGTGTTGATTGGGGAAGCGGCGGTAGAGGCCATCATCACTAACCAACTGACTCGAAATTTAAAAATCTTTATTTTAATGAATTTCGAGATTAATTTTAATTCTTATCATTTGATTGGATTAAGAAACTCATGACACCCTGGCTGCTAGTTCCAATGTTAAAAGTGTCAATAAAGACAAAAATGGTAAATATATTTGCCATAGTTTTACTTTATCTTGAATCTCTATTCATTTCTAATACTTTTAACTATTAGCTTCACAATCTGATATTCCTGTCTCAACACCTGAAGCTAGAAAAGCAGCTGAAAAGAAAGATGAAGAAGACAAGGATGAGGTTCGAAGACAAAGTAGATTGTTTCCATCGAAACAAGTCAAATATAACAATTAAATTGCTATAATATATTTAAATATTTTAAAATAATAATTATTTAACCACAAACAGAAACTATAATTTTGAATCCATGTATTGTAGGTTAAGAAAAATTAAATGGTGAATCAGCATTTACGCTGAAAATATATTATTAATTTAAAAATGTTTTAAAAAATAATTCTAAAGCTATAATTTTTGTTCTTGTCTTCATCTTTTCTGTTGTATTATTTTGAAAAGCAGCTAAAAAATAATAAAACATTTGATTAAATTTAAAAAACCATTAAATATTAATAGTTTCCATTTAATATTAATATTTTTCAGAAATCATAATCAATCACGAGATAATTGGTTTAATATTTTTTAAAACATTCAATTATATAACCACGAGATAATCATTTAATCATGTTTAAAAATTTTAAATATGTAATTTTTGTTATTTTGTTCCTCTTTTATGGTTTTTTTTATACAAGTTCCTCTTTTATGTTGTATCCTTTTTAAAAAAGTAGTTTTTTTTAGAGACTTTTTTTATAAGGAGTTAAAAAAATAAAATAAAATGTGATTAAATTTTGAACATCCATTATATATTAATAGCTCCTTTTATATATAAAAAATTATTTTTCCGTAAATCAAAGTTAACCACGAGATAATTAATTTAATATTTAAAAAACATTAAATCATATAATTAGTTTCCCTTTAACTAAATTAAATATCAAAATTTGTAAAAAATAATTAAAATGTAATACCATGACTAATAATTATTCACCAAAAACCATGACTAATATTTAAATTCCAATATTTTAATCTCTATATAAAAGGATATGTGTTGAGATTCGTTATGCTGTATAAATTAATATATTTTAAATTTTAATTTTAATTTAATGTTTTATAATTTAATTGATTGGAAAATCATTTAAAAAAATTGATTAGAAACTAGAAATTAATGTGACAGCCAATGTTCAGTAACAATATTTATATATAATTTAATTTTAATGTTTATAATTTGAACGGTTGGTTTTAAATTTTATGCCTACATATAATTAATACAATTATTTAATAGCACTAATTGGTTAAAAATAATTTGGAAATTTTTTTTTAATATAATAGCATTCTTGAAATTGCATTAACATATTATGTCACGTAACTGATATAAGGCTCAGTGAAAATTTATAATTTATTTATAATCATACGTTAGTATTTTTTGAAATTGCATTAAACTCATATATCATTTTGTAATGTAAATTACTAGATAAGTAAAATTTTAAACAACCAATGGTTAAATAATAATTAAGAAAATTTAATCATTTAATTTTAATAATTTTTATTAGTCATAATTTAATTTAATTGCGTGGAGTTACAAGTATTTTCCTTATATAAATAAGATGACACATGATTTACTTATTCTTTATATTCTCTACTATTTTCTACTTTATCTTCGTTACTACACTATATGCTAGTTATATTTTTTTATTTTTATATTTTTCATAGTTTATTTATATTTACCATGAAGTTTGTGCGTTTTAATATTTTATAGAATGACGTCTTCTTTAAGACAAAAGTTCATGGCTTCATTTAGGAGTTTTACAAAAATGTTAACTCCTAAAATGAGATATTTATAACTTTTTACATTTGCAATTAACTTGAATTTTAATACAATTTTAGTAAAATATTTCATTCTTAATCTTAGAATTGATAGGATAAAATGAAAATTTCGACTAACTTTTTTTCTCCTATTGGGAGACCGTTTGCAACCTGGATTAGCATATGAAATTGATTCCAATGGAAATGTAATTATGCTATATGCTTCTTCAGTACATGATCATGAAAAACTACATGTCAGCTGTGGTGGTCTGATAATTGCTCAATTTTATTTCTTGGTGGCCGAACATGTTGCAATGCGCTATATTATTGACAATTGGTTTAAAATAATGATTTTTACATGAACTTTGGTGAAGTTCATTATTACCTAATGCTGATCATGAAAATTTTATCTATGTTTTTTCAATAACTTTATAATGATTGTTAAGACTAGATTGAATGTTTTTGTGGTTTTAATTTCATTTACAATAGACAATTTAATTTTTATTGATACTATGCATATTATTACAATACTAATTTTCATGCTATATTTGCATGACACACTGAATCTTGGTAGTACTTATATTTTATTTCTTTTGGAGTGAATATTTGATTGATGGAAGTGCAAAGTTTATTGACCCAAACAATAATATTTTCTATATATATCCATTTCCCTAAAGATTCAAGTGCTATGGAAAATATTTTTGGATGGTATTACGGACATTTGGGTTGGACTCAATCAGAAAAGAGATCCATTAAGACTCAACCAACTCACACTGTTAGCCAACACCAGTAAGGAGAACGTGACCATAACTGCCTTAAGTAGTAAATGAAAGAGTTACTTGGAAATATAGCATGAAAAAATATAAGCGCTTCCAAGGAATAAGGTACACTCAATTCTGACTTTCTTTTCTCCTTTCACACAGTGCATACACCCCATGTCAATTGTGGTGTTTCGTTCTAGCATTGTGATCTTTTTCCCTGAGATATTTTACTTTCATAAATATCTTCAGATAGAGAGTCTGATCATATATTAAACATCTAGCAATCTTTGCTGAACATTCCTGTTCATCACGAACAGAAGAGATGGTATATTGGAAGTGACCAAGTTTTATAACCTATTATCAAATTATGATATTTGATTGTACTTTTTAGAAAACAAATTAATTCAAAATGTAAATTGTTGATTCAAGTAAAAATGAAATTCATTATCTTATAATTATACATTATTATGATCCAAAATAAGATCAAAATAAGATTGTTTATATATGAAGATGATCAAGATGTTGAAGAACAAATATTTCTATTTTTTATAATCTTGAAAATAAATTGAGCTCTTATCAATCAAAGTTTTCTAGATAAGTTTTAAATATTTGATTATTTTTAAATTACCTAACCTCTAATTTTTATTAATTTTAAAATTTAAGTTATTTTTAACTACTTTCATTTTTTTCAAAATTATATTATTAAGATTTTTATTTTGTTAAAATTCTTACATTCTGTCGCTGTTAATTGAGAATAGTAGATGTAGATACTGCTGTGTTACCTGTTTGTCCTTCCAATAATTAATTCTCAAAAACTACTTTATCTAATATTCCTACATATAAAATAATATGTTACTGAATTAAATAAAAAAAATAAAAAAATACCTTACTAAAACTATATTAATTAATACAAAATCATACTACAATTACATAAACAAATTGTCTATCCCATATAAAAATTTAGTATTTATAAAACTAGACGCATTCTAAGATTTTGACTAAATGTGGTATGTTTTTTAAAAAGTTAATGGACAGAATGATTAGCCAATCCACTCGCTCACGTCCTAAATCTAGCCATTTTTTTTATACCAATGATCGATTTATTCGATTATAAGGAGACAAAATACAAGTAAAATTATTAGTTAAAACAAAAAACTTCCGTTGCCGGGACTTGAACCCGGGTCTTTCGGGTGAGAGCCGAATATCCTAACCAACTAGACTACAACGGACTGGTGACATATTAGTCTATAAAAAGTTATAAAACAGTTTTTATTTACTTAATTTTGATATTGAAAATTGAAAATTTGATACACAACAACGTTCCCTTCCTTGGATTAAAAAAGACGATGTTTTGAAGTTTGAACGAAAAAGTAACAAAATCGTACGAAACAAACGATAAGTGAACCACTGAAACCCTAAACGCATCAGCATCCGCATCAGCCTCAGCCGTCGTTGCTGTCGAGCCAGTGAGGTCGCACGCCATCGCAGAAACACCACCCAGCCGCCGTCACAATTTGGCCTCAAAGTCACAAGCAAAGTCATAAGCAAAACCCTAGCAAGCAGTGAGTGAAAGAGTAAAGTTTGGAAGATGAGGGAGGAAGAGATGGAGAAGCTTCGAGGAGTGGTGCGGGACTGCGTGAGCAAGCACCTCTACTCCTCCGCCATCTTCTTCGCCGACAAAGTGGCCGCCTTCACCGCCGACCCCGCCGACATCTATATGCAGGCCCAGGCCCTCTTCCTCGGCCGCCACTACCGCCGCGCCTTCCACCTCCTCAACGCCTCCAAAATCGTCCTCACCGACCTCCGATTCCGCTACCTCGCCGCCAAGTGCCTCGTATTCTTCTATTTCCTTTTCTCTTTTTTCATTTGATCATTGATTGAATAAACCATTCATTGCAAATACAAATCAATTCTAACAATTGGATCTCTCTCTCTCTCTCTCTCTTTTTAAATGAGTTGAAACGTGATTTTTTAATCAATTCAAATAGTATGAGTTACAACTTATAGTTATTTCAAAAGGAACTTTTAAATGAGTTTTTTGTGGTATCTGTTGGGCAGTTGAAAAAGGGTACTGAGAAGGTTATGAAACTTGATGCCAAGTGACTCTGCGTCATTGTGCGTAGTGCTGTCATCAAATCCTCCATAACTTGCAGCTGGATAAGGGTTATTGAGTTAGAATGTGGTTGCCAATGTAATGTCATCACGGATGCATATTATTGTTATTTTGAATTCTTCTCTACTGCATGGTGGACTGTTTCCTAATGTTGAAACATTATACATTGTGATCATGGTTTTAAATAGCAGTCTGCAACAGCAACGTCAAGGTATTTTGACTCTCCGTAACCACACCTTGACCGCAATTGTGGCTGCATTTTCCTGCAGTTGCCTGCAATATAAAGGGTTTCTGGCTCACCGCAACCACGAATGCAATTTAAAACCATGATTGTGATGTAAATTTTTGGCATGTATGTAGTGTATCTTCAGGAATCACATGAGTGTAGAATGTCAAAGTAAATTATTCTTGTTTCTGGTTCTTTTAACTTAACTTCTTTAGCTCTCAGCAAGTGTGTCTGATTACATAAATCAATCCATTAAGAATTAAATATGAATTTAGTGCCTCACAAATGTTACCGTCTCTCACTTGTAGTCCATAGGTTATTGAGTATAGCATTGTATCACTGAGTATGCCGAGCATGTGTTAATGTATTTAGTGCAGAATTTAATTCAAGGAAATGATGGGATTCCAGCATCTATTGGTAGCCCATCATCGTAATGATCACAGCAGAATTAGGAGCCATTAGCAAATGAGGGGAAGTTTTATTTACCCCCTATGTAAATTACTAATTACTAATACAATAACAATATCTATCCAGATTAGGAAGAAATTTCAAATTAATTTGAGTCATGCTGGTAAAAACTAAGGGTTGATCCCTCTCACTTTATGGGGATGACTCCTATTTGGATGATTTAATGTGTTTGGTTATCGGTTAAAATCTTCGAAGAGAGTAATATTTTAGGATGTAATTGGGGTTTATTCTTATTTATTCTTATTGGTGTTTATTAATGAGGCGTGGTATTATTGAAGGAGGAACTGAAGGAGTGGGATCAGTGCCTGTCAATGCTGGGTGAGGCTAAAGTGGACGACGATGGAAATGTTTATGATATGAAGGACTCTAATGTCATGTACTTGGATAAAGATTGTGAAGATCGTGAAATCAATGTGAGTTCCTTGTTTATTTTTTACATGGATGCAATTAATTTGTGTCTGGTTATTTATTATTCTTGGACTTTACAAGGCAAGCCTGTAAGTTCATTAGCTAAAGATAAAAGATATTCTGCTAAAAAAATATCAAGTGTGCAAAGGTTGCTTGTCTTTTTGTTAATTTAATGAAGACATTTAAATAGATAAACATAATAGTCTCATCCGAAAGGGATTCCAACTTGAAAAGTACATTTTTGGTTTAAATTTACTCATTTTCCATTCTTATGTGAGCTGCAACTGTGGCCAGACTTTGGTGAGCTATCTCCAACTTAATTGCATAAGAATACATGGGATGTTTCTTGTTCCTTGCACTGTACAAATTATAGATGATTAGAAATATTGATTAGTTGATTTGGAGATGTGGGTTTTGTATTTATATGACTTGGTCAACTTTGCATATTATTTTTGGCAACAAAAATAATATCATATTTTTAAACCTGATCTGGATTCTGGAAATGTTCTCCAATGCTGAATTTAACTTTTGAATTACTTCTGCTGCTTTGATATGATGTGCTAGAATAGTATTGTTCAAGTGAAATTCTTGGAATGTGAAATTTTTGGAATATATTAGAATGGGAATTTGAGGCATTGGGAATGTCCTTGTTTATTTACTTATTTTTTGGTTATTTGAATTTGAATGCATTTTGTTATGCTGTAACAGATATCCTCTGCAATATGCTTCTTAAGAGGCAAAGCATACGAAGCTTTAGAAAACCGTGCCCAGGCCAGAATGTGGTGAGTATGTTTGGGGTATTTTGATTGTTACTTTCTAACTTATGGATAAGTAAAATAGATATGATTTTAGGGTTATTTCGGATAAACTCCATAAAAAATACTTATAGAAGAAGAAAATAGGAGGTAAAATGAATGAAACCTTCTACCATAAGTTAAAATCAACTTATGTACCTCATCTTTTGGAGAAGTTAGATGGAAGAATTTTTTTAAAAAAAA